>JABUQX010121129.1:7500-15000 GCA_015478945.1 Trachelipus rathkii
ATATATATAAATAAATGTATATATATATATATATATATATATATATATATATATATATTATATATATATATAATATATATATATATATATATATATATATATATTATATATATTATAATAATTATATATATATATATCTATTGGACAACCAATCTCTGAGGGGGAGTCGTACAATAGGGCGATTTAAAGAAATCCCTAAACCAACTAAAATATTCTGAAATGAAGAAAATCGGTACTAGAATCGCGTCTTTTTATATGTGAAAGTTTTACGTAAAGTTGGTCCAAAACAACGAGTGAAATAAAGGTGATTTTTACGGAGAACAAGAAAGCAGATTATCAAAGTTCCAGTTGAAAATCATTAACAAGTTAATTAAAGTTTCACATTGTCAGGTGCTAGTGGGAGACCGGAAACCAGACTCAACATTCAAAGCAACTGGTCGTGTAAGGACGTAAAGCGGATTGTGAGTGTCAGGCTTTCGAAATCGTGGACATTTGACTGGGACGTCAGGGAGCGAGTAAATCCCCAACGCAGATTAATTTAAATAATAATTTAGTGGCGTTTGCCAAAGATATTGGATATAGTCCTCACTGGAGGTTAACGACAATTATAGCTGCTCTCATGTACATATTGTAAAATAAAGTGTGGTTTTTCATCGTCTTTCAAGATAGCTCAAAAAGGTTACAAGAGCGAACTCTTTTATTTATCAACCATTTGGTTTGAAGCAACCATCCGGTTACAACTGGTGGCTCGTAACTTTCTTGGACGGAAGATCAACAGCAGATTGAGAGCAGCAGTACTACAAGAGGTCAAAAACAAAAGCTAAGTACAGGGAATATTATATTACAAGTTGTGGGTGAGGATTATTTTGTTTGGGAAAGCACCGGTGGGTGGGTTCTGAGCTAAAAAAAAAAAAAAAAAAAAAAAAAAAAAAAAAAAATAAAAAATTTTTATTTATTTAATTTAAACAACCAGCAATCGTAAAAGAAATTTTTTTTTTGGCCGTTGCCACTTTGTTTTTCGTTTTGCATACATTTTGCGCCTCAGAAAAATTTAAGATGGGAAGCGCAGATGAAATTACAGTTGACGAACCGCAAAAGAAACTTAGTCCAATAGAACTCCTGAATATGTTACAAGAGTCACTAACAGTTGAAGGAAACGATCTGGACTTCAACAGTATAGCAGACAGTGTAGTGGGTCTTGGCCAGGCATTACAAATGAAAAAAGCGAGCACAAGCCAACCACAAGAGACAGAAATAGTAAAAGGAAGCCCTAATTTGGGACAAAACTTGAACATAAAACAGGACGACCGAACGCGACACGGAACAACTAAGAAGAAATACATAAAGGAGAAACAGAATGTACGATATGAATTGAAATACCGACATGATACTTCGGATGAAGTAGAGAGTAGTGCTTTCAGAGGTAGGAGTGATGGTAACAACGAAAGTGACCAAGAACAAGCAAGAAAGAAAAGAAATAAGAAGAAAAGGACAGCCAGAAAGTATACTGTAGATGAGAGCTCGGCTACAGAAAATGATCATGTTGAAGACGTTGAAGACAGCGAACGGGACAAAGGGGGAAAGCTGTGGCTGAATAGACTGGTCGAGTTAGAGAAAACGGGGATGGAGCCAAGTATGGCAGTAAATAGAGTTCTTATCATTCTGGCTGGAGAACTGTTGGAGGTTTTAAGAACGTTCAGTAAGGCAAGTGTGAAGGCTGTCAAGCCCTTAAAATATGGAAAGGAGAAAGTTCAAACCTTCGATGCTTTCATCGAAGATTATGAAAGATATGCCAGAGAACAGCTAGGGAAAGATAAAAATCGTTGGGCGGTAGACTTGCGAAACTTTTTGGAGGGTCCATCGTTGAGGACTTATTACAGCATCTACCGGGCCAAATTGAGTTATACAACGATAGTGACAAGACTGAGAAGTTGGTGTAAAGAGGAGAAAGATAATGAGATTTTAGATTTACAACGGGAGTTTTGGAGAATAGAAATGAAGAGGAATGAGAAGTTGGCAGAGTTTGCCCTAAGGTTACAAACGACGTATGAGGCAGCCACAAGCGAGGAACAAAGGGACGTGGAGATGCTAAAAAAACAATTTGTAGAATGTTTGCCGAAAAAAATGGCTAGGAGATTTAAAGTCCGGATGGGAGGGGAGAAAGAAAGTACAAAGATTAGATGGAAAGATGTCGTCACTTGGGCTCAAGAAGAAGACAAACTGGAAGAACAAGAAAATGAGGAACCCGAAGCTGCCGCAATTCCAATATGGGCGACGTTACAGGGAGAAAGACAAGAAAGACAAACATATGCCGATCAAGTACGGTACGGTAGACCGGTGTCCTCCCAGGGAAAAGAACATAAGGGATTCACTGACCGGAATACTGGACCGCATGAGCAACAAGGTGGGAGGTGTTATCACTGCGATAGGACAGGACACATAAAGAGAGACTGCTGGAGGTTTAGAGGGTGGTGTTTGGTGTGTGGTAGCAGTGAGCACACGATTGCCAATTGTGGAATGAAGACCAGGAGCAGGGACAGACGGGAAAATAGTGCCAGGGCTCACGGTGTTGATGAACGCAAATGTTTTGTGTGCGAGGAAAGTGGGCATTTGTGGGAGTCTTGCCCTATGAGGGCAGAAGTGGAAGAACTGAAAAAGAAGAGAAAACCAGGAGTCTCGGGAAACGAGAACGCTCCGCCATTATCGGGAGTGGGCCGGAGCCAACCAGAGTAATGGAAGCACAAGCAAGTATCCCGGTTAACCAAGGGTGGTCAATACTGAATCCGGAGGCAAGAGAGTTTGTGACGACGGGCCTTAGCCCTTTACAGCAACGACCAGCAAAAATAAGAAAGACAATAGATGAAACAGCAGATGAAGTAACAACTGGGGTTTATAGAACTAATGGGAGGAATAATTATGGTAGAGATGACAGTATCCAGTTGACCCCATTATTACGGTTTAAAATACAGCTTGATAGTAAGGAAACGCTTGCCATAATGGATTCAGGATCACAATACTGTATTATTGGAGAAAATTTATTAAAAGAGATCGCGAATCCAGAAATAACCAGTAGGTTAATGAAATTGAGAGGTATAGGGGACCCATCTCACTGCACAGAATCCCAGAGAACTGCTACGTTGAGAGTGACCATTGACGGAATTGAGTACGGTCGATTTGAGTTTTTAGTAGTAAAGTATCTGAAAGAAGGTGTCATCTTGGGGATGCCCTTCTTAACAAAGAATCAGATCAAGTTAAATGTAGCAGAAAAGACGTTTACGCGTTATGGTGAGACGGGCATTATAGAGCATGTACATTTGCCAACTGACCCTGGAAATTGTGTTCGAGTCGTAACTGCACTCCCAGTTTACGTTGTGGAAGGTATAGCCATCATAGAGGATGGATGGGTTCGTGTGAAAGCATGTTGGAAGTCGGAACAGATCACACCAAGAACTGGTACAGAATGGGAAAGCGAACGTTCGGAAGAATTATTGATTGACAACAAAGAAGAAAAGAATAAAAGGGGTTATAATAAAAGATTCAGGATGCTGCCGGGATTAGTGAAATGGAAAGACAATCAAGGAGAAGTGTTGGTGAAGAAATTGACCGCCGGAAAAACATATTTGGGGAAGGGTGAGATCCTCGGCACAGCACACTTGATGGTGGATGAGGGTGATTTGATAAAGTTCGAAGCAAAAACGTGTGCAGTAAATACTATAATACAAGAGCCACCGGAACAACCAGTCATTGAACAAGAGTGGACGAAAGAAAGATTGAGTGACGAAATAGAATTTATGGAAGAGTTAACAACTGAACATCGTGAGAAGATAACAGAAGCATTATGGGACTACCGATCGGTATTTAGCAGAAGTGATGCAGATGTGAGCAGGACATCGATGACACCATACAAAATCAAACTACACGATGACACCCCAATTTACCAAAGAGCAAGAAGGTTCGACCAGAGAACGAATGATGAAATAGAAAGTCAAGTGAGGGAGCTGTGTCTGAGAGACATTGTGGAACCTTGTGCTTCAGAGTGGAGTTTTCCTATAGTTCCGATTAGAAAAAAGGATGGTACATTACGTTTATGCGTAGACTACCGGAGACTTAATAAAGTAACTGAGGCTGACCGATTTCCCATGACCAACATCACCGAAACGATCTTCGGTTGTCATGGAGCTTACTATTTTACAAGTATGGACCTGGTTAAGGGGTATTACCAGATGCAGTTGGAGGAAGATAGCAAAGACTATACTGCATTTTCCACAGTAAGCGGACAATACAGGTTTAAAAGATTGAGCTTTGGACTCAAGAATGGGCCAGCTGCGTTCCAGAGGGAAATGCAACGGATATTAACTGGGTTTAGTAGGGATAAAGTCGTAATTTATGTAGACGATGTGCTTTTGATCTCGAAGGGATTCGACGAGCATCTAACCTTAATAAAACGTGTCCTCCAGAAGTTTTGTGAAGCCAATGTAAAAATAAAAGTGAGTAAATGTAAATGGGTACAAAAGGAAGTTCAATTTTTAGGCCATATAATTGGCAGAACCGGTATAAGAAAGCTGCCGGAATACGTAAATCAAATCGACAAATTAGAAAAGCCGAAGAATGTTGGAGAATTAAGAAGATATCTTGGAATGATTAACTTCCAGAGGAAATTCATTCGAAATTGTTCAGAAGTAGCAGCACCTCTTAGTGTGCTAACTGGTGGGAAGAGAAAAGATTTGATTGAATGGACGACGGAAAGAACTAAATCATTTGAAGAATTAAAAAGGCGGATGAAGGATTCAGTAGAATTGGCCTTCCCAGATTTTTCATCACATGCGAAAAAGTTAGAATTGTTTGTAGATGCTAGCGGAACTGGTATGGGGGCTGGCCTTTGCCAAAAGCAGAATGGAGAAAGAAGGGTTATTGCATATAATTCCCATTCATTTAGTGCTTGTGAGAGAAGAGCGTCGACCATAGAAAGAGAATTGTTGGCTATAAGATGGGGTATTAAAAGTTTTAGACCGTTCCTGTTGGGGCAGACTTTCATTCTTTATACTGATCATAGACCATTGGTCTATTTAGATACAATGAAGTTGGTGGACAGTAAATTGGCACGCGTCTTGGATGATCTCAGCGAATATAGTTTTGAAATTCAATATTATCCTGGAAAAGAAAATGTGTTTGCGGACACCTGGTCCAGGTGCCACGGCAGTATTGAGGAGAGGGCGGAAGTCGTTGACCCCCTTGCGCTCCCAAAGGGATTACTGTTGATGAAATTAGTTCCAGGAGGAGCAGACTCCCTGTTTCAAAGCCTAAAGATTGTTTTAGATAACGCCCATCTAGAAGGAGTTCCCAGGAATTTTAGAAACCTGCGGGAAGTGTTGTTGGATAAGCTCATTTTGGAAAGGAGGGTATACGGGATAGAGAAACGGGCAAAAGCAGTAAAATACTTAAGAGCACTGAAAGAACCTGGAAGAGAGCCCGTGCCGGAAGTACTATTGGCAGCCAGCGATGTTTTCAAAGTAAAGATATGGCTCCATCATGGAACATGCTGTTCGGTGGCTTATATTGGCCCCAAAATGAGAGAAGAAGAACACCTGGAGGATGTGCACTTGCAGGTGCTGGGAGGAAGCCATTTTAATCCCTTAAAAGACAATGGCACATTCTGTCCAACAAATTGGAATACCATGACGGAAGAAATACCAATCATTCCAGATAACGAGGAAGAATTTCAAGAAGATGGACAGGATACCGATGGGGAACATCCTCAAGAGGAAGAAGAAGCAAGTGAGGGTGAAGAAACTAACTTGTTGAGTCACCATTTTGGTGAAGGATTGGAGATAAATCTGTGGATGAAAGAAAGAGGCCACATTTCAAGACTGAGCTGTAACCACATTTTGAAGGGGGTTGCCTGGAAAGAAGTGTGTATAGGGGAGGTGACAAAATGTGCGTTTTTAGACACTGGTGCAGTGATCAGTTTAATACAGGAGGCTGTCGTAAATGATCTTACGCAATTTGGGCACATACGACGAGAATGGCCAGTGGAAGTAATGCTTAATGGTGTGGGCACCGGGGAGGTGGAGTGTACAAGAGCAGTGGAAGTCACCATAAACACGAAATATTGACAGGTGACACTGCCATTGGTGGTGGTTAAAGATGAATATATCCCAGCTTGCCTCTTGTTGGGCATGAACTATCTTGTAGAAACTGAAGCAGTTCTAGATTTTGGTGAAGGAATAATTTCGCATGGTGAAGATTCTGAGAATGTGAGTAACACGTTTTCTGAGAATGTGAGTGACACGTTTATAACAACAGTGGCGGTGAATAATGTATCGGTCAACAGAAACAGTGGTCAATTAATGGAAATAGCGCCAGAAGAGATTATCGTATTACAAAATAGATCAGAAGCTATAAAAACTTTGAGAGAGAGGGTGAGAAATGGGCAACAAATTGAGAAGACTGATCTCTTAAAAGAATTTTACCGGTACAGAGAGGATTTTGCCATAAACCAAGGAATTTTAGTGAAGAAACTGGGAACAAACTATTATAGTGCAGTGGTGGGATTCAGACAACTTGTACATGTAAGCGTGACCATACACAGAAATCTTGCACACATAGGACGAGACAAATTATTAGATGCAGTAGTGAAGTATGTGTGGCATCCAAAAATATACACAGTGGTTCAGGAAGTATGCAGGACTTGCCCGAAGTGCCAGCTAATGAAGATTGAGCATACGGTAGTATACCCACCTATCTGGAAAATTGAAGTGAAGAATCCATTTGAGATGGTTGCTGTGGACGTTATGTCCATGCCAAAAACGAGATTGGGAAATGTAGCATGCCTGGTTGCGATCGATCATTGTAGTAAATGGGCAATGGTGAGGCCACTGAAAAATAAGGTAGCAAAAAGTGTATCAGATGCATTTGAATATCATATGTTA
Organism: Trachelipus rathkii; assembly: GCA_015478945.1. Taxonomy (NCBI): domain Eukaryota; kingdom Metazoa; phylum Arthropoda; class Malacostraca; order Isopoda; family Trachelipodidae; genus Trachelipus; species Trachelipus rathkii. The sequence continues at coordinate 14,430 of JABUQX010121129.1, forward strand.
CCAAGTTTCATACATGCACCGTACAAGATACTGACTGATAATGGAGTGGAGTTTAGGAGTCGGAAGTTCGAACAGATGTTGAGGAACTACGGGATTGACCACATTTATAGTAGTCCTTATAAGCCATCAAGTAACGGGGCAGTGGAGCGTGTCAATAGAACGTTTGCAGAGCTAGTGAAGAATGTAGTAGCTGAAGAATTGGATTGGGACATTTGTCTGCCGAGAGTGGTGTTGACATATAACAACACAAAACATACTGAACTGGGGATGTCACCAGCAGAGAAATTAATGACGGAACATCATGAAAGAGGAGTGATGCTACCCATCCCAAGAGAAGAACAAGGAAAGTGGAGAGAGGGACACCCTAATTGGTTACCCTATGCAGTGGGTGTAAAAGTTAAAAGGAAGATTATAAGTGTAGATAGGTCAGTAGACAAGAAGTTGGGAGAAAGATTTGCAGGGCCCTACGTAGTTACCAAAGTTGTATCCGAGGGAATGACGTATGAGATCGAAAGGGAAGGAAAAACCATAAAGGCACATTACTCACATTTGAAAGTTTGGGCAGATCCGC
>JABUQX010121129.1:20000-22364 GCA_015478945.1 Trachelipus rathkii
AAGTATATAAAGAAATAGAAAATATAGTATAAGGTAAGTCACCTATAATATTTATGGGACTCAATAAATTATGATATATCTACTTAACATAAAACGGATGAATATAATACATATAGACCGAATACTGCGTACATACGGAAATACTTACTTAAAAAAATAAGAAAAATATCTTTGACAAACATGGTGGTGTGCTATTGATATAAACTGAAACTGGTTTAGTGATAGCGCTACTCACGATATGCATTGAATAAATAGACAACAATCGATTGATTTTACTAAAAAATGGAGTTTTTTAAGAGAAACACTCAATACCATGTACAAAATTAGCTAATATTTCCTCGGGGCATGAGCAATAAAGGTAAAAGCAGAGACACATTAATATGAACTGCTCTTTCTAGTAAAGAGAAGTTGAAAATGAACTGCGTAAAGCACTAGAGATCACATCAACTCGCTTTTCGCGAGAATCAATTGAACCACGTAGAGAATGGACTCTGAGACACATAAAATGTACAATATATTAATAAGGAAAGTGATCGTAATGATAGCGACATTATAAAAAAAATAAAGAGAATAGCACTATGACATAATAAAAGGTTTACTGTAGAAACTATGGAAGATGTAGTAAAAGATAGCACTTCTATAGACAGTTCAAACATCAAAACATAGGTTATAAAAGAATTATATGAACACTCGATGGGAACTTTGCATAGAAGACAGGGCGTTGCTTTATGTTTTGATAAAGAAGCATATCGTACAGCACTGGGGCGAGATCGTGAAGGAACGGATATATATAGACTTGTGGTCTACAGTAGTAACGCAGCCTAAGTACGTTACATTTGGAACGTAATAGACGTGTATGACAACATAGATGAGAGAGCGACATGAATGGAGCCAAGTATACGTGACTGTGATGAGTTGTGAAAAGAGTGCTGAAACGAGTTCAAAAATTTACATGCTCTGTGATCTGTAGTCCTTGACGACATGCTGAGATGCTGTATGGGGAATGGTATTATCAACTCACGTAATACCGTTTTCAGTTTTATAAATAAGTATATATATATATAGGCAAAGTATTGTTAAGTATAGCTGTATTAAATAGATACCCTATAAATTATATAGGAAAGCGGAGATAAGTTCATAAAATAACTCAGCTTCGATGCTTTCATATTACGAAGATTATATTAATATGAAGTAATTATATAATGTATTATACTATAGATAGAACAGTAGCTACGGCGAATAATAGATAATAACATATATTAATTCGTTAGGGTATACTGAGTATAGTACCTTGTCAGATATCACTTCTTGGAAGGGTACCATATTTACGTTGTATATCAAAGGATTTATTAACATATTCCGTTCTGGATAAAACCATTTATTTTAGTAATTTTTTCATCTAAAAAGACACTCATTGGTATACGGAAAGAAAATCTGTTTTTTATATTAATTTTTGCCTTCTGTGGTCGTGGTTGCACATTATACACTAAATTCAAAATCGATTGGTGATGCTCAACAAAAAACGCCAGAATAATTGGGTGACGTATATACTTTTCCACGCATGATAGAGAAGACATTTGGATTTGTACATTATGAATATTCAAAGGAAATTATTGAATGAAGAAACATAAATATTCTTTGAGCAGAATTTTAAGCGGCTGATTGTATATTAAGCAAACTACGGGCAAGAGTTCTATTGGAAGCACACTCGCCAGCAAAATGAAAAGGAGGAATGCGGGAAGATTTGAGCAGAGTTGTGCGACACTACTATATAAGTGTTATAATATACATAACGTACGTTGAGTAGCAGCCACAAGCGAGGAACAAAGGGACGTGGAGATGCTAAAAAAACAATTTGTAGAATGTTTGCCGAAAAAAATGGCTAGGAGATTTAAAGTCCGGATGGGAGGGGAGAAAGAAAGTACAAAGATTAGATGGAAAGATGTCGTCACTTGGGCTCAAGAAGAAGATAAACTGGAAGAACAAGAAAATGAGGAACCCGAAGCTGCCGCAATTCCAATATGGGCGACGTTACAGGGAGAAAGACAAGAAAGACAAACATATGCTGATCAAGTACGGTACGGTAGACCGGTATCCTCCCAAGGAAAAGAACATAAGGGATTCACTGACCGGAATACTGGACCGTATGAGCAACAAGGTGGGAGGTGTTATCACTGCGATAGGACAGGACACATAAAGAGAGACTGCTGGAGGTTTAGAGGGTGGTGTTTGGTGTGTGGTAGCAGTGAGCACACGATTGCCAATTGTGGAATGAAGACCAGGAGCAGGGACAGACGTCAGCAAGGAGAGCAAAGAGGTGGTGGAGAACGCACTGAAAATAATGCAAGGGCTCTCTATGTTGAC
>JABUQX010121130.1:5000-28078 GCA_015478945.1 Trachelipus rathkii
ATATATATATATATATATAATATATATATACTATATATATATATCACTATTATATATATATAATAATATATATATATATTATATATATATATAATAATATAAGAAATATATAATATATATATATATATATTTATCAGGCGCGGCTTTACGGGGGAAGTATATTTGGTAGTTTGCATTTAACATTTTACTCACACACACAGATATATATATATAATATATATTATATATTCTATATATATATATAATATATAGGTCATATTATATATTTATATAATATATATATATATATAATTAATATATATATATTATATATATATATATATATATATATGATATATATAATATATTATATATATATATATATAATATATACAAAAATATGTTGTGTGTGTGTGAGTGGGTTTGTGTGTGTGTGTGAGCATTGATGACCGTTAAGCATTAATCTAGAAAAATATAAAAAATACATATTTTGTAAAAAAGCTATGTAACTTGCCTTTACAATTTTATTTAAAAAGAAAAGGTCCGCTCTTCTATCTTTTTGATTGAGCAAATTTATCAATACACTTTTATTATTAAAATCTGCTATGCCCATAATAAAAGTCTTTCTCGATCGAAAGCATTGCTAAGGCGCAAAGTCTTTCTTGCCCCATGGTTTTTCTAAGAAAGGTTCTAATCCTTTTTAAATAAGAAAAACAGCAACTCTGGCTTGGACTTTTGTTACATTCGGAACATGGTTTAAAACTTTAATAGTTTCCCACAATTTTACTAAAAGTGGCTTCCAAGGATTCTGTACTTGAAAGTCAAATTAAAGCATGGCCTCCAACATAGAAAGAAATTCGTTCGTAGGCTATAAATTTCTAGGATAGTTCTGATTTGAAGTTTCTTTGTCAAAATGAAAGTGTACCTTTGACAGGCTTCCATTTGCATTTTTTCAGGAAAGATGGCATCATCCTGAGGAAACATTTTCGGCAGGAAATCTGTGTTAACAATTAAATGTCATGAGAATGTAAAATCTATCTTTTATCTGACAAATAATTGAGAGAGGATTCGATAGAGGGATTTGGCAGGTGTGTAAAAGGACAGGGAGTTAACAGTAAACGTAGATAAGAGCCAGGTTATGGTTGTGAGTTGAGACAGTCTCGGTTGCGAGTTATGTTGGATGGTGAGCAACTGGAACAAGTTGTCTGAGTTAAATATTTAAGGATATATGTTTGGATGAAAAGGGAACGGATGATGGGGAAGTATAGTAAGAAAAGTTGTGACATGGTAGGAAGAGGTTAGCTCCTGCTATTTAAATCTTTTGGTGGATGTAAAAAGGACTAAGTCTGGAGGGACTAAGTCGTACATGAGGGTATGTTGTTACTGTGTTTAATGTACCCAGTAGTCAAACTATTGGTCTGGGAATAAGAGGTTATAGATTCTAAAGTACCAATTGTGTCGGGTATGGACAATCTTCATGGGGATGTGTTAGGCGTGAGACCGGAATCTTGATTAAAATAGGAACATCGACGCCATAGGGGGTTGTGTTGGTTGAGAAAGGAGTAAATGAGAAGAAAAACGAGAGTACATTGAGATTGTTTTGGTTCATGTGGAATGGATGGCGCGTTCGAAGGAGCCGCTAGCGTGGAATCTCGATCGAACCGGTTGGCGGAGACCGAGAATAAGGGGATGAGTCAGAAAGGAATGGCCTAGAGGAGAAGAAATGTGAGGTTTGGCAGAGGCGAGAAGAAAGGTGGCATAATAGGGAACGTAATTGGCGGAGGTTTTGTAAGGTAAATGCTTTTTATCTGGTTTTGTCCAAGGGAATGAATCCATCATTGCACTATCGAGTACATGCGCCCGAGTGAGGGTCCCGTCGCAGTCCCTTGAAGCCCGTAGGGTGATTTTTCTGACCTCGGGCGCGGGTTCTCCACCTTAAAGTATAAAGGGGGCGGGTAAAGAATCTGGGGCTTTTCTTTTCGACTACGTCACTTTTCTCTCTACTTACTTTTCTGTTCCGGTGTGTGCTACACACAATAATAATAATTAATAATAATAATAATAAAATAAGAAATAATAATAATAATAATAATAATAATAATAATAATAATATAATAATATTAAATATAAATATAATATAAATATAAATATAAATAAATATAAATATAATGTAAATTTAAATATAAAAAAAATAAATATAATATATAATATAAATATATTTACAAATATAAATTAAATTACTAAAGTAATAAATTAAATATTCAATATAAGTATAAAGAACTATTAAAATTATAAATAATTTATATAAAAGCTAGAAATGTGATATTTTTAAAGTTTATTTAAATTTATCTAGAAACTTGATATATTTTAAAACTAACTAATATAAATAGTAACACAAATATAAATATTAAAATATATAAATATAAATATTAAATAATAAATATAAGTTTATAAAATTAAATCTAAAATATTATAAATTATTATATTATCACATATAAATATATGTTATATATATATTTGTATTATTATTATACAAGTAATATACACTATTATAGATATATATATCATATATATATTATCAGATAAACTATATAATATGATATTTAATAAAAAAATATAATTAAATAATTTATAAATTATATAAAATAATTATTATTTATCCAAATAAAATAACTTAATATTTTAATTTATTAAAATAAATAATAAAATAATTAATTAAAAAATAGTTTTTAAATAATAATAAATAATGTAAAATTATCTAATAATAAATATTAATATAATAATCAATTTATATATTATTACTATATATATAATATTATATATTATAATGAGATTAACTTAACCATTATTTGAAAAAAAATAAAAGTAATATAAATATATATATATAATAAACTAATAATTAGATCAAACCTATTAAAATATTAAAATATATATATAATATCATTAAATATATAAATATATAATAAACATATAATAAAACTATATTAAAATAAAGATGTTTAAAAATTATTATAAATAATATGTAACAGTATGTTAAATTATAAATATTAAATATAATCATTATTGAGAAAATTGTATAATATATTTTTAAATCTATATAATATAGTTAGAAATTAATAATTTACATAAATATTTGAGTAGAAATTTAGGTTGTGTACGATTATGTTGCCAATATAAATTATTAATTTATATAGGAAATAAAAATGCCAGCCACAATACTCATAATACGCTGATTATCAATTAATAATAATAAAGATATATAATATATAATAGCTATATAATACACTCATATATAATAATATATATATTAATTTAATCTAAAAATATATACTCAATTAGAATAGTATATTGAATAATTTACTTATATACTATAATAATTAATATTTATACTTATTATACTTTTAATAATGATATCTACCTAAAATAAAATAAGAAAAGAAAGAATGAAATAGAGAGATATATATATAAGATATATGAGAACGAAGATATGACAATAGAGATTAGCAATTGATTGTAGTTGAGAGTTGGGTAATGAAATGATTAAATTAGACTAAGTTAGGAACTATGTTGTAAAAGATAGATAGAGAGAGAGAGAGATATAGAGAGAGAGATTGAATAATAGAAAGTAATAGAGATGAGATATGAGATATAATAGATGAGATACCGGTAGAGATAGAGATTAGATATATAACTAGAGATATATATTATAGAGATATATAATATATAGAGATACTATTAGATATATATGATCGTGAACTGACTGTTCTTGGTTGGACGTATTAAAAAGAGCAAAGAGCAAAGGAAGAGAAGAACTTGGAAGAAAAGAAATTAGGAAACCTACCAACAACTACAGGAGTTTCTTATATGTGAAGAGCGATTGGACATATTTAAAAAGCATGATTTTAAGAGTAGGCATGTAATGTAAGAGAAAATAAACTAAATTTCAAAGTCAGTATCAAAAATTTATTTTAAAAATTAATGCAAAATTAAAATTATATTAGCTACAGAGTAACAAAATATTCATTCTTATGGAAATCTCTTGACCAAAATTAAAGGTTAAAAATAAATCGGACGAATTGAGGCAATAAGCTATAGACTTATGGTTATTTAAAAAAAAAAAGAGAGAGAAGGACTATAATAGAGAGAGCTGGAGAGATGTAAGAGATGTAGATAAAGAGACCAATAAGAACAGGAGAAATGGGATATTATTAGTAGGAAGGAAGAGATGTAGAGGAATAATGTATGAGACGAGGGCAGAGAGGAGAGAGCAAGAAAGAGAGTAAATTTCTGATACGGCAGACGAGTTAGACGAGAAGGACGAACGAGAGAGGTAAGGCAAAGACCCGGACGTAGAGCAGTACGTGGATTGATTTGGACTGAAACAGAGACGTCATGATGAGAGAGAGACTTGATTTGGCACGGACTAGGAAAGACGATAGAGGATCTTCTGGAAGGGCTTCGTGGGAGAAACGCGCGATTTGGTTGGAAGACGAGAGAGAGAGACGAGAGAGGAGGAGAGGCCAAATGGGAGAGATAAGAAGAGCAGTTCAGTTGGAAACGGGTGAAAACACCTACCTTTGAGACGAGAGATGAACTGAACTGCAAAGTGACTAGCATCAAAAGCCGAGATTGGATGATGAGAAAGAGTTTTCTAGAGGGATGGGGTACCGAAGAGATCGAAGAAGGATATATCGGAGAGAGAGAGCACAAAGGAACAAGAAGAGTGAGCGGGAGGGCGCACCAAGATGGACAGCCGCAACAAGAATGATCCGCACTCGACACAGGAGATGAATAAGAAATGGTAGTGTAAGATAATAAATAGATCTGTAGAGCAATATATAGAGGAGAGAATACGAGATTAAAGATAGGAGAGAGATATATACTAGAGATGAATAGAGAAGATAGTAGGATAATGAATAGTTAAAGGAAATCAGAATGAATAGTAAGATGGAGAGAGGAGAGAGTAGAGATAGAGATGAAGTAAGGATGAATAGAGGATATGTATAGATAATATAGTGGTAAGTAAAGAGAGAGTAAGTATATTAGCTATATATTTACGATAGGACGAGATATGATAGATAGTGATATAGATAGATAGAGATATTGAGAGAGAGAGAAGAGATATGATCAGACTAGATAGAGAATGAAATATAGTAGAAGATAGAGAGATTAGATATGAATGATATAATACTGATAAGTATAACTATATAATAATAAATAGAGTAATAGAGATATAGAGAGTAACTAGAGATTAGAAAATTATTTCTTCCCCAGTAAAATTTGAATTGAAGAGTATAGAGAAAGGAGATGAAGACTTTATATATCGAAGATGTGTGGGATGCTTTCAAGTCTCTAACCGTCTTGCATGAGATACCATATAAAGAACTGAATAGACATAAAAATAGTCTCAAAAGTAGCCCGACTGGGCAAACCGATAGGTATTATCGTGTCTTTTGTATATGTACGTGTTTATTTATGTACCACTAATAAAAGTTATGTAGAATGAAATTACCATCGTAACCAAGCTTTGCCAATAATAATTTAAAACTTTTTTATATGGCTGTGTAATAAAGACAAAAAAAAATCAAAAATTTTACTTTTATTTTTTTTCTCCAAAATAATTCGTCATTAGCCTCGGCCTATAACCGTTAAAGAAAAATCTCCATTTAGTAATGTTAAATACCGAATAAAAAAAAAAAAATGTCCGCATTTTTTTTTTTTTTTTTTTTTTTTTTTTTTTTTTTGTGGAAGGTCGTTAATGTCTGCATAATGTGAATTATAACTTGGCCATTGTTCAGAGAAACATAAATTGTTGAATTCAAGAAGAAATATAAGTTAGCGATTAAAGAATGAGATAACATTTTAGCTAAAAAAGCAAAAATCAACTCACAACAACAGAAGAACTTTGCGCTTTATTGTTGCGTATTGTGTTGCTTTAAATATAAGATAACACTAACATTTAAACGATAATATAATAATAATCTTTTTCATGATAGAAAGTAACAAATCTCAAATTAAATATTATTAAAGACTAAATATATAATACAATGAGTGATGTAAACTAGAAGAATTATTCAGTGAATAGAAGTAATAATTGGGATATATATATTAAGTAAATTAAACAATTAAATCCGGCATCAAATTTTAAATGACTAAATATATATATATATTATATAGTTTATGATATATAATTGAGTAAATGGGTGAAATTTTTCTGGCAAATTAATTTAAAAACAACAATAATCGTTTGAAAAGTTGTAGGCGAGAAAATAAAAAACCTAAGTAGTCTGAAATTAACTCTTTCTAGTCTACGATAAATGGAGCAGGGTACCCGCCACCCTATCTTCTGCAACTTAACTCTATATATTATATAATATAATTATATAGCTATTATATATATATATATATATTCTAATTATATTATATTATAATTAATATATATTATAATATTATATATAATATTATATATAATATAATATATAATATTAAACTTATATTATATAATATATAATATATTATATTAATATATATATTATTAATATATAACTACATTATATATATATATATATTTATATATTAATACTATTATTAAAATATATATAATATATATATATATTATATATATATTATTATATTAATTAAATAATTATATTTATATATTATATATTCAATTATATTAATTATAATATATAATATATATAATATATCATTAATATATAATATTAAGTATAATATATATATATATATAATCATATTAATATAATATATATATATTATTATTATATTAATATATAAATATAATTATATATAATTATATATATATAAATCTATTAATATATATATTATATATATATATATAAATATATATAAATATATATATATTATATATATATTATATATAAACTATTATTATATATTATACTTATATAATATATTAATATATATACATTCATTTCCGGCTACTATTCTTATGGAGTACTGTAGATTGACCTATCTCTTGAAAAGATAAAGTCTATAAACTTTGGTGCCATAAACAATTGCTTTCACAATTCTTCCCAATCTCTTTCTTTCCGTCAAATGGTTTCAACACTATCCTAACTCTCCTTATTTTTAAATTCTACATTTATCATAAAAATAAAGTCGCTTGATTTTTAAAGGAAATCTTTTGTTAATAGTTATTGCCATTATCTCTATTCCTACTGTGTTTATGCAAATGAATTAGAGAACATATGAAATTCATACTCAGAACTTATTATTTTGAGATGTGTTTATAAAAGCCTTGTACCTACTTTAATTTTTTTCCTATGTTTTATTACTTAATCAAATTCATTGTTAAAACTTTTTTTGTGGGCTAAATGCGTATAATTTGTAATTAAAGCTTAAGTATTGAAACAGCACTTACTCATTCAGGAACACAACACAGGAGCAGCTTTGAGCATGAGGTTAAAAACATATTTGAGCTGAAAATCAGGTTTTACAACTAATGAAATGATTTGTAATAAAACAAATATAAATTCTAATAAACCAATTTAAGACCCTAAAACAATTATATAAATCTCTTATCTGGCTGTTTTAATGGCTTTCAATTACAAGAACACATTATATTGGAAACCGATTGGAGGAAAGTTAAGAGGGGGTGTGATATGATTATCAAATATATGTTATAATGTGAAATTTGTGAAAAATCGTACTTTTAAGGAGTTCTATAATTTTGTGATGAGTGAAAATAAGGAAAAAGTGTAATTAAGGAGTTAAATTTGTTTATGAAAAACATTTTTTACAAAAATGGAATTATTTTTAGAAGAAACAATTTGAATAAGATCAATTATGAAAACGGTCTATTTAAGTCGTTAAAACTATTAACATTTTTTTTCTGCTTTTAATATTTATTATTAAATCATGAAAAACACATATTTTTTTTAATGCTGAAAGATACGTAAAACTTCAATTTTAGATTAAACAAAGATTTTCAAATGTTTAAATTTAGAAAAAAGTCGTACTTATAGAGTTCTATCAATTTTAATAATTTAGAAAAGCTAAATTTTTGAAGTTAAATTTTTATTAAACAGGTTTTTACAACTAAGAAATATATTGGGTATATAAAACAAATATTGAATTTCATTAAAAAATGTATATTCTTTTGAACAACCTTAAAATATTTAATAATCCTTTTTTGCTTTTTGATAGTTTCATGAAACACATTTTTTTTCAAATCTAAAATACGTTAAGAAAACTCAATTTTAAGATTATTCTAATAATTTCAAACGTGAAATTTAGGAAAAATCGTACTTAAGATCCAATTTTGGTTATATATAAAATAGAAAAAGCGTAATCTTAGAGATTAAATTTTTTAGTTAAAAACGATTTTACACTAATTGAAATTTAGTATATAATAACAAATATTGATTGATCATTAATAAACGTCATATTAAGACACTTTTTTTAATTATATTATAAATAGTTAATTAAAAACTATGAATAATATTCTAACTTTTTCGCTTTGAAAATAAGCATTATCAAATGAAACACATTATATTTCAAAATGCTGAAAAAAATTCCGTTAAAAAATCAATTTTAAGATTAAAAAAATAATTTCAATGTTGAAATTTTAGGAAAAATCGTAACTTTTAAGAGTTCAAATTTGTAATGTGAAAATTTAGAAAAAGCGTATTTTGAAGTTAAATTTATAAAAGAGTTTCACACTAATGAAATATGTGGAATAAAACCAAATATTTGAATTTCATTAAAAAAAGTCTCTTGAAGACTTATTAATCGATTAATGAACCTTTTTTGCTTTTAAATTGATTTCTTCTTAATTAATTTTTTCAAAATCTGAAAATCCCGTAAAATAATATTTAAGATTTAAACAAATACTTTTAAATCTGCAATTAGTACTTGTTTGAAATTAGAGTTCTATTTTGTAACTAAAATTAAAAACGTAAATTTAAAGTTAAAATTTTATTAAAACAGGTATTCGTGTCTAATGAATATATTTGGCATTTAAAAACAAATATTGAAATTTCCTTATAAAACGTCAGACAACTAAAACTATTAATTAATTCTCTTCTCTGCTTTAATTGTATTTCAATGAAACAATTAATTTTAAATGCTGAAATCCGTAAAAACTCAATTTTAAGATTTACCGAAAACTAAATATGTTGAATTAGCAATCATACTGTTATGAATAGAAATTCGATTTAAAAAAAAGAAAAAGAGTAATTTTAGAGTAAAATTTTATTAAACAGTTTCACATGTATTAATTATGTAATAAAAACAATATTCAATTCATTTAAAAACGTCAATTTAGACACCTAAACAATTTTAATTTTCTTTCTGCTTTTCAACTTGGACTTTCAATTCACATCTCATTTCAAATGCTGAAATACTCTTAAAACTCAATTTAAGATAACCAAATAATTCAAATAGAAAAATTTGGAAAAATGTACTTTAAGAGTTTAAATTGTAATGTGAAAATTTAAGAAAAGCGTATATTAGAAGTTAACTTTTTTATTAAAAAGGTGAGAGAGAGAGAGAGATATTTGTATATAAATAACAAATATTGAAATATTCATTAAACGCATTTAAGACATCTATAACCAATTACTTTCAGATCTTTTTTTGAAACCGCATTCTACATGCAACACACATTAGTTTATTCTCATGCGAATACAGATATAACCAACATCTAAGATTACAAATAATTCAATGTCTGAAATTTAGGAATCGTCACTTTTACGCAGCATCCACAAATACGTAATTGATAAATTAGAAAAAGCGTATTTAGAATACATTTTATATTAAAACGGACTTTTTCAAGCAAACACTAATGATAATATTTGTAATCTAAAAAAAATTTGAAATCTTCATTTAAAAAAACGTCAATTAAAGACACGTAAAACTAGGGGCCAGAAAGATAATAATTCACGTTTTCTTGGGCTTTTTGGAAGAGTTGGGCGTCTCAATGAACACATATTTTTTCAAAATGCTGAAAAAACAAACCTTAGTTTAAGATTAATACCCAAAAGGTATTAAGAACAAGAAATAAAGTTATAAATTTTGTAACATCAAAAAATAAGACTCAAATTAAAAAGCAAGTTTATAACTATTTTATAATAGGTTTTCAGAACTATATGAATATTATTTGTAGTATCAATAAACATAAAATTTTAATAGTACAATATTTTATATAAAATTATTTCACATAAATTTTTCCATTCATTTATTTGTCCTTACCCTTAATCTCTCCTTTCGAGTTACTAATTTATGCAAAATCGTACTTTTACGAGTCCTAAATTTGTAATGTTTAAAGAAACAAGTGATATATTTTAAGAAGTTAAAATTTTTTTATATAAAAACACAATATAATAAATTTGATAATATAAAAATATATAATAATAAACTCAATGTTAAGACACGAATTGAAAATTGAAATTCGTAGATACCAACGCTTTTATACACTGCCGTTAAATAAGAACACTTATAGGTTTCATACTGGAAATAACTAAAAAATCTCAATTAAGATTAGCAAATAATTATTCAAACGGGATTTTAGTAAAATCGTTCTTTTAAGAATTATAATATGATAAGAGAATTAATTTTTATTAAAAAATGAAATTTTGGTATAGTAAAACAAATATGAATTTCATTAAAAATTATCACACCTAAAATCTTTTCACCCTTCGACCTAATTATGGTCCATATTATTTTTTCAAATGCGGAAAATAGGGTTAAAACTATAAAAGTGTTTGAATTTAACTGAATATTCAAATGTTGAAATTAGGAAACAAATCTACTTTCTCTAAGAGTTTCTATAAATTCAATGTCTAATTGCTATATAGTTTTATGAATTAATAATTTATATATTCAATAAAAGCTAAAAAGAACACAATAAAATATTGAGAAATCTTATAAATGTTTCATTATTACAATCAATTTCAGACACCTAAACTATATAATCACTTTTCTGGCTTTTAAATAGCTTCAATGAACATTCTTTTCAAATCTGGAGAAATATACCGTTTAAATAACTCAACTAAATTGATGGGACTACCATATCTTCAATTGTCTTGGAAAAATTCCAAGTAATTGCTGAGACTCCAATTTTGTTATGAAATTTAATGATAGCGCAAAATCGTATGTTACGAATGTTTTATAAGACAACTAATAATATAAATTGGTATAAATAAAACAAATATTGAATTTCATTAAAAAGCTCATTAAGACTATCTTATGAACCTTTTGAGTAACATTTGAAATAAAACATTACTATTTCAAATGAGGGATAAAATCATAGATTGGTACAAATATCTTCAAATGTATTTGAAATTTAGGAAAAAATCGGACTTTAAGAGTTCTAAATTTATAATGGGAAAATTTGATTTGCTCAATTAAGAACGTTAAAAATTTTTTTATAAACAGGCTATTCAACACTAATGAAATTTGATAAATTCAAATATTTGATATCTCATTAAAAACGTCAATTTTAAGACACCTAAAAAACATTTAATTCTTTTCTGCTTTGAAAATGCAATTCAAATTTTAAAATTTCAATGTTAAATTTTAGAAAAATCGACTTTTAAGGTTCTAAATTGGCTGGGGACCCTGTGTCAGCGTAATTAGTTACTGGCCATCATTAAAGTGATTTTCACTATTACTGCAATATTATAATAACTAAATATTGAAAATTTCATTAAAAAACGTCAAAGAATCATTTCAATAAATATTTATTTTTTCAAATGCTGAAATATACCGTTAAAACTCAATTTTAGTATTACTCAATTAAAATTTCAATTTTAGAATATAGAAATCGTAGGTTTCATGATCTAATGTGAAAGTAAAATTTAAGAAAAGTGATGGATAGATGCTTAATTTATTTCGTAAAAGCTGGGAAAATATAATGAAAATATGGTTATTTTTTGATATACAAATATTGAATATTTAATTAAATACGTCAATGTAAGCAACATTCTATAAGACTATTGAATAATATCCTGTGTTTCAGCTTTTGAAATTGCAATGTCAATGGAACATATATTTTGTTCATATACTGCTGAGAGATGAGCTTTAGGAGAGATATTGTTATTGTTAAGATCTTACAAAGATATTATAGTTCAATATGTTATGTAATTTAAGGAAATAATCGTTACTTGTAAGAGTCATCTTAAAATTCGTAGATGAATATATAGATGTTTTAGTATAAAAGGTATTTGTTGAATATATAATAGAATTATGGATGTATAAGAATCAAGATTCACACTGATGAAATATTTGGTATATTAAAACAATATTGAAATTTCATTAAACAATTTACATTTTTATACGTATATGTAAAATATAAATTTCTTAATTATGCTTATATTGAAAATTAGCAGTATATAAAATTTCTATTTTGTTATTCAATCTAGAAATATAACTTGTATAAAATCTCATCTTTATAGATTATCCAATAAATGTCAGGTATTTGAAATTTAGGGGAAAAATCTGATTCTTTTTAGAGTCATAAATCTTTGAATTGTTAAGAATGAAGCAAATAGGCGTAATGTATGAAGTTATGACTCATTCTTCATGAATACATGCTTCTCTCAATAATAGTTTGAAATAGGTATCTTAGTTATAATATAAGGACAATATATTAGAAATTTATTTTATAAAACTCGAGTCAATTTATAGACACCCAATAGCACTCAACCTCAATTCACTTTCTAACTTTTTTGAATGTGCAATTACAAATCAAAATTATTAGTTTACCTACATATTTCTATATATGAAGGATGAACTTTCTTCCAAGTCTGAGTGATATTCAAATGTGGAATATTTATTGCAGTAGAAGTAGAGGGAGACTCTAGATAATAATGTGAATTTAGAGTACCGCGTAATTTTAGAAGTTAAAAATATTTTTTATGATATTAAAGCATTTTCAACTATGTATACTA
Organism: Trachelipus rathkii; assembly: GCA_015478945.1. Lineage (NCBI taxonomy): Eukaryota > Metazoa > Arthropoda > Malacostraca > Isopoda > Trachelipodidae > Trachelipus > Trachelipus rathkii. The sequence goes on from JABUQX010121130.1 coordinate 17,912, forward strand.
TATTATCTTCTAAGATATTCAGTACAATATATTCGGATAGATTACTGACTTATACAAACACACATTCATTTCTCACAGACATCCTCAAGAGAATACATTAATACTTTCACACACTCATGTAATTAGGCATTTAATGAATCATATTGCACTCAATTGTTCACTATATATCAAATTGCTGAATAACACGCTAAACAATAACTTACTCTACAAATTACTAAATATATAAATTGGATTATTCAAATTCTATTGAATTTAGAGAATAAATTCAAAACAATTGCCGTTCAACAAAAGTTAAGTATAAAGATGGTGAATTTAAAAGCTAAACAAATAAGGGAAGTTAAATTTTTTATATATATTTAAGAATAAATGTTTTATACTATATTATATTGTATATTATAAAAGGAAAACTTTCATACGTTGTGAAATCTGCTTTTAATCGAACAACGTATCATTATATTTTTCGCAATGCTGAATAACCCTATCTTTAAAATATAATCTCCAAATTCTTTTAAAGATTTACCAATAATTCATATAGCATCTAATGAAAGGCATAAAAGATTATCACTTCTTTTTACAGAGAATAACTTTTCTTTATATAGAAAATGTTTAAATGTTACTATTAGAATAGTTAAACTAAACTTTCTTATTCAAAATTGGTTCTATTCACTCCCAACTGAGTAAATGCTTAATATATACAACAAATAGAGCTAGAAGAAAGAAGCAAATTATTGTATTTTATTCATAAAAAAAAACGTCCAAATTTTAGAACTATAATAGCACTCTTTCCACCCGCCATGGGATCCCGAAAAATATTAACATTTAATAAATCAACCGACATTTACTCCAATTCTACAGTAAAATTAATTCTAAAACACATTTTTTCAAATTAATGCCTCTAAATATATATATATATACATACAACTTAAATTAACAAATTATCTCTAAATTTGAAATACCTAGAGGAAAAATTTCTGGGTATCTTTTGTTTAAGAGTTCTACTTAATGTAATGAAAGAATAACAAAATTACGTATTTTTTACGGATAAAATTTTTATTAAAACCTTGGTTTTCCAACAAACTAATTAGGAAAGTATATATTGTCGTATTAAAAACATTATGGAAATTTCATCATACAAACGTGTTCATTATAAGATACCTCGCATATGTTGAAAAACAAAACGATTTCTAAACTCTCAGTTAACGAAAATGATCGTAACAAGTATCTATTAAAGGCTATACCAGAGTATAAAAATAAATAATCAGGGGTGGAGCATATCGTCTAATGGATTTATTAAATATGGGGGGTGGGGGTGGAAGCACACAATGTGGAGAATAAGAACTTTGTATGGTGAAAAATAAGATCAAACAGTCATATTAATTTCAAAGTTACAAATTTTTTATTAAAATCACTTTTCCACTACACTATTGATTAATTTCGTATGACAATATATATAACAATAGTATAGTATTAGGAATTTCCTTAAAACTCATTTTACGACAACTTAAGACACCTCTAATAGATTTGGAAATTCTTATAATATAAAGTAAATAGTATAAATTAGGTAATTGCTTTTTTAATGAACATTAAATTTTAAATGCGGAAATACCTTTAAAAAAACTCAATCTATAGAGATTTTACACTAAATGAATTCAATGATGATTTAGCGCATTAAAGACGTACTATATTAAATAGTTCTAAAATTTAATAAATATGAAATACAAGAAATGTAGTATTTAGAAAATCAAATACTTTTAATAAAGAAAAAGTTTAAAAAATCATAAATAGGAGAACAGCAAAAGTAGAAATTAAGCATAGTATGCTTAAAGAATAAATTTTGTCTATCTTGGACCAGCTTTCATTGAGACAACTGAATGATGTTCTTCCGTTGACCGTCTTTTCTTATATATAATTTGAAGATATGGGATCTATGTTACAAACGAGGCATTATTTTATGAATATAGCTAAAAATGAGAAGAACACAATTAGGGAAATCCTTAGAATTACACAAATTTTAGTCATTTACACATAAAATTCCACACTTGTTTGCATAGCCATCGGAGGTATTTTTCAATGAGAGTCTATAATAAACTAGTACTTTTGGACTGATTAATATTGAACGAAATTTTGTTATAAACGTAAGTTTTTACACAACTGACAAAATCAAAATGGGAATTTGAACAAACTTATGTGAAATTATTTACAAGACTCAAACGAAGTACAGCCATAAAACATATTAATTATGTTCACTTATGGACTTATTTTAAAAATAGCATGTTACTAAACACATGATATTTTCTAGTGAAAAAGTATAATGATAAAAACTGGTATTAAAAATTTGTATTATTTATAGAATAGAAAAATTGAAATACATTACTTAAAGATCTACTAATCGTTTTAACACTTCAACCACACCGATGGCACAGTGGGTAAACCCCTCTCACGTTCACGATTTAATACAGATAATTTCACACTTGATTGCACACACACTCTAAGACACATCGAAAACTCTTTTGGACTTCAAGTGTATGGATATTAAAAAAACAGCGGGATAATTCTTAGACATTATGATTTTATTGCAAAAACAGTTTTTCACAACTAATAGATTTATTGAGATAACAAAACAGCATCTGAACGAAGATTGTCAAATAAAAAAACTCATCAGGGATCCACTCTAAATGAAAGGAATGTAAATTTACTTTAAGCTTTAATGGAAAATTGCATTTAATTGAAACCATATTTTTTTAAGATATAAGGAAAATAGCGCAGTTAAATTACACTGCAGGAAATGTTGAACAGATTTAATTTTCAAATGTGAATTTAGGAAAAATATCGGTACTTTGTAATAGAGGGTAATTAGAAACGTCCTCCATTCATCTCACGCAGCATATTGGAAAAAAACAATATTTTAGATATTTTAGAAGTTTATAGAACTTTTCTGGATGATTTGGTTTTAGCTTGAATGATATAAACATAAATATTAGAAATTATCAATTATACATAAACGTCATTATGACACTAAAAATTATAAAAGATTATAAATTAATTTATATATGACATTTACATGAAAGACCATTTTATACAAATGCACTGGAATGTGCTTAGTCTGAATTTTTTTGAAGATTTAAAAACCTGAATATTTAAGGGGATTTACAAAAAAATTAAATTCAAAAATTTGAAATAGAAAAATAGTAACTTTATGAAGTAAATATTTGTAAATGTGAAATAACTTCACCTAGGACAAACATAACTTGAGAAATATTTTTTAATTAAAATCAGGTTTTTCACATTAATGAAAAATATTTGGGAAATAATAACAAAAACAATATTGAAATTCTTCTATTTAAAAAATTGACAGTTTAAGAACAGCAAATTTTACAGTCAACTAAAAAATAATGTTTTCTTTGCTGTTACAAGTCAATGTGCAAGTTCAACGAATGATGTATATATATATAAATGCTGAAAATACGGTTAAAAAACTCAATTTTAAGTTTCAACAAATAAAGATTTTCACTTATATAATAGCTACCTAAGGAAATTAAAATTAATTTCAAATTTGTATGTCTGGATTAATTTTCGGATTAAAAAATAAATTTATAAAAAGTTAATATTTTTATTAAATAGTTTGCACAGCTCTAAGAAATATAATAGGTATATATACAATACATATTGATATTTGCATTGCAAAACGGTAATATAAAACAACTACGCATACATTTGAATAATTATTTCTTTTTGTATTTAATAGATTATCAATGAAACACATTATTTTTCAAATGCTGAATACCTAAGAGTTAAATACTAAGTCCTTTCAGATATAACAATAATTTAAGTTGAAATTAGAAAATCGTACTTTATATGAGTTCTAAATTTTAACTGAAAATGAAGAAGAAAGCTGAATGTGCTGAAGTTATTGTTGTTATTTATTAAATTAGGTTTCACAACTTATGAAAATTATTTTTGTATTTAAAAACGCAGATATAAATATACAATTAAAACGTATTTATATATTCTTAAACTATTAATAATCATTTTTGCCATTTTTGAAATAGCATTCATGATAAACTAATTATTCAAATGTCAAGAAATAATACCGTTAAAAACACTCATTATAGAGATATTACCAAATAATTTCAATGTTGAAATTATGAAAATCGTACTTTTAATATGGTTCCAAATTTTGAATAATAAAAGTTACAAATCGTAATTATTTAGAAATTAAAATTTTATTTTATTTAAAAAATTTTATAACATCAATAAAAAAATTATTATGGTAAATAAAATTATGTTAATATTGGAATTTCATTAAAAACGTTAAAATTTTGATACTTGGCAGCACTCTTGCTGGCCTGTGAGTTGTTTTGGGCGCATTTGGTGCACATAAATTAAAACAAATTGCTCCAGATTCGATATCTACTTTTGCCAGACATGCGAGAAATAATCAAGTAATCACGCATATATTGAAAAATGGAAAAAAATGCTATGTTTATAATTTGTGTAAAATATATAGGTAAATAAAGCAGTTTAAATATTCAAAAATTTATTAATATTAAATATATGAAATCATTGTAGCAAACGCGAGTATTTTAGACAATGTATAATAATTTTTTATAACATTTCACAAATAATGACATTAATTATGTTAATAAATTAATAACAATAATTGAAATTAAAATTAAAAAAGACATATTGAGAACTAATAACAATTAATACGATTTATTATTGGCTGCTTTGTTTGGAATTTTGTCATTTAACGAAACTCTTAATCTTTATAAAATCATGATGAGTCCGTTAATAAATCAAGGTTCAGACTTATTCAAATATAATAATTTTAAAATTGAATAATTAGGAAATGTAAACTTTATAAAAGTTCTAACATTAGTAATGTTAAATTAAGAAATAAAGCATTAATTTTAGAAGTTATAATAATCTATTTTATTATAAATAAAATAGTTTTTGAAACAAATAATTATAATGTATATAAAAAAAGACTCAAATATATATAATTTCATTTTAATAAACGTCAATTAAGACACGTTAAACAAATAATAAATTCTCTTTTCTGCTTTTGTAAATTGCATTTCAAATGAAACAACAATTTAATTTTTCATTATAGCATTATTTGTATGTTACGAACTTTATTCAAATTGTCGAGACATTTCGATTTGGAGTTGGAAAAACTTAATTAATGTGATTAAGTGAATAGATGATAAAGTTAAATGAATAAGTTAAATATTTTGACTAATAATATTTTTATTATAAAAAAAGTTTTTACATAATTAAATAACTAATAACAATTTGGGATGTATATACCAAAAGGATAGAAAAATTTTATCATAACGATATGACGTTCATATTATTAAGAGTCACTAAAAACTACTTTTAATAAAATTTCTTCTTTCACTTTTTGAAAATGATTTAGATGATCCATCGCGGAATTGTACTTAAAATAAATAAAGAAAAAGAAATAATTTATTAAAAAGTTTGAACAAATTATAATATTAAAAAATTAATATATAATTTAAAGTATAAAATATTCTATTTGAGCTAAAAAAGTTATAATAAAAGAAATAAATAATTATAGATTTTATGAACAACTATTTATTTATAATTAATTTAGACAAAACCTATAAACATAAACACCCAATGGTAAAAAAATTAAAATTATTGTTTTATTACAAGGTATCACAATAGATATTGATATATAAAACTCTAATAAAATTTCAATTACAAAGTTGCAATTTAAGGGACATCTAAAACAATATAAAATTCCTTTTCAGCTGTTTTGAAATTAAAAAAATAATAAACACATTATTTTGTCAAAATCGCTAGAATCTGTTAACAACAATTTTACATAAGCAACAAATATAATTTCAAATGTTGAATATTTATAAGAAAGAAGAGAGAGAGTTACTTTACGTTTTGAATATGAAATTTAAGTGAAATTAGGTAATAATATATATTATAAGATAATATATTATTAATTAAAAAAATAAAATCATTGACATATTAGAAATAATTCGTAATAAGAAAACCAAATATCACCAATCTACTCATCTTAAACTTAGTCAATTTATGACAGAGAGACTAAAAAATAATTAATTTTCTCTTATAATAATATTATATCTCCTATTGTAACATTTTACTATAATTTCTCAATTTGACGTTGAAATCACTAACCAACAAGAATACTGTAAAATACATCACAATATAATAAAGTTACTCATGATTGTAATATTAGTGAGAACGAATATTTTTAATGATTCGATTCGTAAAGATTATAAATTTTAGGAAAGAGCTAAATATCGTATGATATTATTACATTAAGATCTACTTTATAATGAGAATTTATTTGTATAATATAAAATAAACCATAATTTATATTATAAAAATTTCATTTCAATAAAAAGCGTCAAATTTTTCATTGAAACATATAAAATCAATTTAAAGTACTCATTATTCTGCTTTTTGGAATTATATGCAAATTTAATGAAACACAGTTTTATACAAGAGGCAGAGAAATAGCAGAAAACACATACCATTTAAGAATTTACCATACATAATTTAATTATTGAATAATTTTTATTATAAAATAAGATAATTTAAGTAGTTTAAATTTGTGTAAATGTGTATCTAAAGAAAAAAGCATTATATTTATTAGAAAACTAGATATATTCAGTTTTAATTTAAACATCATGGTCAACGCCTATTAATAGAAGAGGTATAGAATCGGATGTCAGGGAAGAAAAATTTGAGAGATTATTAATTATTTTTTTAAAAATTTATTATCACGAATTACATAAGTGAATAGTGGGGTCTTATTAACAATAGCGTTTTATTGTGTGCTACTATTCAATGTAATAATACCAAATCAAGACCGACAAACTCTGTTAAATGTCTATGAGTGTTTGAATTTTCTGCACTGATTATGAGAGTCTTTTTAACCCTTCCGAAGTTAATAAAGTAAGATATGTAATCACTACAGTACATATGTAAGCATGTCTTACCCAACGGTAAGATAAATTCACCCTAGAGTTATTTACCTGAGAGTATTTATTGACCGGGTAGTCTAGGTGGCCGGGGACCTATATATACCTAGTGATATATTATCATGGCTTCACTAGTATTGACATCAGTAATGATATTAGTCCCCTAAACTGATTACGTAATATTCAATTATAAGCACTTATATTAAATATAGTCATTATAGTCATGCTTACTTATATATAATATTAGAGTAATTAAATAACTATTAATAACTATATATATCATTATATTATAATATACAATATGAACTGAATATATATATATATATATATAAAATACGTATATATATATGAGTATATACTATACTCATATATGATAATCTATATCATATATACTATACTAACGTCATCTACTCTATCTCATTCATACTTATCATTCATAGTATCGTACTACTAATATTATATATATAATTCTATCATTATAATATATATATTAATATTATTAATTTATAATATAATTATATTATAATTATAATTAATATATTATATATATATATATATATTAATATATTAATATAATATATTAATTAATATATATACTATAATATATTATAATAATAGTAGTATATGATGATATATAATACAATATTCTATAATATCTTATCTAAAATAATATGCTATGAATATAGATATTACTCCATAATAAAAAATATATCTTTCGAAAATATTATATTTTAAATTTGAGAAATTAATATAAATATGTATATTCACCTTATATTTATATTATTTATTAATCTTATATCATTTTTGATTATTATGTATTATATATTATCATATTACATAAATATTATTATTATTGGAAAAAATTACTAAAGAACAAAGTAAATTTAACCAACTATATTTAAGAAATGAATTATAAAAATTTTTTTTTAAAAACTTAAGAAGTTTACGTTTCGAGCCTTATATCCTTGGTCTCCCTAATATACTACTAACATATGAAAATAAATTTATCTTAACCGAATATTAATAAAAATAAAATAATAAAAAAATTAAACATAAACCAAAAAGTAAAATTACATTCCAAAGTAAATACCACAAAAAGATTAACGAAAAGAAAAAAATTATCTATTTTCTAATTATACATGTAAGATGAATGGTTGTTTATTATAAATTTGAGTTATCACGATTATGGTATACCATCTAATCATCCTGACCAGACCCTATAGGACACCTTCATTTAGCCCAAACATTCCCTATGGCCCCGCCGGATCATATCATAGAAAATTATCCGTATCTCTCGTCGCCCTTTTCTTGCTCTTTTTATTTAAACTTGTATGTAATTTTCTTTGTATTTTTAATTTTTATTTTTTATTAATTTTTTTACACCGAGGTTCGGTTCCAACCATTTTTATTTCCAGATTGATTTAGTTCTGAGAGAGGAGCCCTTAAGTTAGTAAGCCTCGAAACGTAAAACTTCCTTAATTTTTTTTTTTTAAAACTTTTAAATCCTCTGAAGAACTTGCTCCGTTGTTTTTATGATCTCACTACTATTGAGTAGTCAGACGGAATTTAAAACTTTAGAAAGTGTTTTAATATAATCTATGAGTATGAATAAGTTAAAGTAAATGGAATGTAAATAATAGAAAGATAGAGGAGTAACTAAAACTACATTATATACTATATATAATTATTATTTTAGTTTTCAATAAAAATATTAGTCATTTCGTAATATATATAGAAGTACTTACAAATGATTTATCTTTTAACAATATTCGTATAAGTATTTAAATTAAAATTTAACTAAACTATATATTTAGACTATATATATTATATCAATTTCACATAATGATCGGATATGCTAGAATATAACATTATAAAGTATATTCCTATTTTAATAAATATGTATTTTCTTTATTAAACCTAACTACCTTTTACTACATGTTTCATTGCCTTCGAAGATTAACTATAGATAATCTTTTAAAATCAATCTCAAAAATTCCAAAAGACACCTCACATCCTTCCGGCCATTTCGATTGTCAGGTGCACATTCAGTTTCCGACTCCATTTTTATCAAATGGTGGTTTTATATAATAGAATTTATTCAAATAGGTGCTATTATTTATCTTATCTAGCTCTTTATTTTTCAATCTGAGTTTTTTTTTTTTTATAGAACAAAATATTTTCATGGTAGACTTCTAAATATAATAATTAAAAAGTATTATGCAAAATTATTAAAACGAGTAAAATAATGTGAAAGTTTTCGACTTATTATTAAATAAATACTAGCTTTTATCCGTATTAATAAAAATGGCGGAAAGGTTTGATGAATCACAATATACGATACATATGTGAGTCAGGTATGAATTAGTGATGTCTGTGATATATTAGTAGTTAGATTATTTAATATATTATAGTTATACATTGAAATTCAAAATCTTATAGAAAAATTTTTCAGATAATAAAAAAACTTTTTTAGCACAGCAATTAACTCAAGTATTTAATATTATATATATAATATAATATATATATACACTAGTATTATTTCAATATATATATATATATTATTATATATATATATATATAATTATAATATATATATAATATATATTATATATATATTATATATATATAATATTATATATATATATTATATATTATATTATACTATAATATATATACATATATATATACTATATATATATATTTTATAATATATATATATATATATATATATATATGTAATATTATATAGTAATATATGATATATATATATGATATACTATATATATGATATATATATATATCTATATATATATTATTAACAATGGGGTTGGCTCGTGGCCTGGTTTGCAGCGGTCCTTCTGTCAACAGCCACTATCTTATATGTAGCTAATTCAACGATGCTGCAGATATTCTAGTGCTAGCCAACTACTTGTCTACTTATTTTTCAATCTCAATTATTACTAATTCTTCTTTACGTTAACGTGATTAAATATTAAAATGAAACTCACAATCTGGGCATCCTTATTATAATCACATAGACACTCCTCAATGCACTTTATTAATCAGTACATGAAAAAAAATACATCAAATTTTCCAAGTTTAGTCCAAATGTCAACCAACTATGATTGTTGGCAGACACCTTTACAACACATTAGCCCTATACCATCTTTTTGAGGAGCAT
>JABUQX010121131.1:0-10000 GCA_015478945.1 Trachelipus rathkii
GCCTGGCAATGGAGGTGAGAAGGGGGGTTTAGGGGAGGGGAGGTAGTTTTGGATTTAACTGTTTAACTGATTTACTGTTTAGGATCACTAAATTATTACACTTTAAACAGAACTATAATTCTTATAGATATATTTTTATTAATTCTAAATGATATAGATTTTTTTTTATGTTATGTTTTGATGAAACTTTGTTATGATATTGACACATTAATTTTACGTTGGGTTTATAATATATGATAGTATTTAGTAGTAGGTTATGTGATAAAATTTTTTATTATAAAATATTACTTTAATAATAATGTTAATATAATTAGTAAAATAACTTTGTTATTTAATGATATATTTAATCATAATTTATATTATTTCGTTTGGTCTGTAAATCGGATAATATATATCACAGGATGACATTCTTTAACTAGGTAAGGGACTGTCTTGGTGCCTTGTGAATTATATTCTTCCATATGCTAAATAGTAAAAATTACAAATCTTCTGAATATGTTTCATAGTATGATAGGATAATGTTTTGATATCAAGATTGTGTGTAGTCGAATAACGTTGTCATATGTTTAAGAGCGATTGTTTAATATATATAGCTTCAATACTGTTAGTTTACGTAATGGAAACTTTTGTTAAAGTTAAAAAGATTAGTTAGAATTTTAAAAGCGAATAGACAATGTGTTAGCTATTAAGTAAGTTTAAAACTTTGTTACGTTTTACTCAATATGTGGAATATGCTATGTTTGGTTTTCAAATCATAATATACAAGAATTTGATCGATTATAAAGTTATGTTTATCCAAAAGATACTCGAAATGAAACATGAAACAATAGATCAACATATCATAGGATGGTGGGAGGAGGGACGAAGGGGAGGGGAGTTTTTTTTTTGATTTACTGATTTACTGATTTACTACTTTAGGGGGTGTAAAAACGCTATTTTTTTAAGTTATACACATAAAATAAATAAAATTTTTGGTAAAAATATTTTTAAACAAAATAAAATAAAAATAAATAAAAGTTTTGTTTTATGTTATACAAAATACGACTTGAATGAATAGATCAATAAAATTATTAGATCAATAGATCAACAGATCATGGGTGTGGTGGGTAAGGGTAGGGTGACTGGTTTGATTTACTGATTTACTACTTTAGGGTGAGTATAAACGCTAATTTAGGTTATAAACAAAAAGAATAAAAGTTTTGTGTTATGTTATACAAAATATGATTGATCAATCATCAATCTGATCAATAGATCACGGGTGGGGTGGGGATGGTAGGGTGGGTGGTTTGATTTACAGATTTACTGATTTGGTGCTTTAGGGTGTGTAAAAATGCAATTTTTTTTACGTTATAAACATAAAAGAATAAAAGTTTTGTGTTATGTTATACAAAATATGACTTGAAGCAATAGATCAATAGATCAATAATCACGAGTGGGATGAGGAGGGTAGGGTGGGTGGTTTGATTTACTGATTTACTGATTTATTGCTTTAGGGTGTGTAAAAACGCAAATTTTTTACGTTATAAACTGAAAAACACAAACATTTTAAAAAAAACAAATGTTTAAAAAAAATAAAAAAAAAATAAAAAAAAAATAAAAAAAAATAATAAAAATTTAAAAATAAATTAAAAAATTTAAATTGAAAACAAAAATTAACACAAAGAATAAATGTAAAATGAAATTTATAAAATGAAATAGCAAACAATATATTTTAGTTACGTTATAAAAAGAAAAAGAGATTTTGAAAATAGAAATGTCAGTTTGAGGCTAAACGAATCTTTACTAACTCAGCACCGGTGCCGATACCAACTCTGTCTCCTTCTCAGTCTCCTTCCTCCATCCTCCTTCTTCCTTCATTTCTCTTCCTTCTTCTTCTTTCTCATCATCTTTCTTTGTTTTGTGCTCCGATGCATTTCTTCTAGGACACCTCTGGGGTTCCCACACCCTTTTAAGAACTTTAACCTCATATTCGAGTTTCTCGACTTTATAAATAATATATTTGATAACATATGGATCGTAAATATATAAAATCTGTTAGATCTTTAGCAAACGGTGCCATTGTCACATCCGACTACTCTGAACTTCAGACTCCTTTTCCACTCTTTCCTTCTCTGACCCGACTCCGACTCCTTTTTCACTTCTCTTATGCATTCCGTTCATTTCTACTGGGGACCCCCCTCTGGGTGGTCTCTGACACTCTTTTCGAACTTATAACCCTCATTTCGAGATAATGTACTAATCAATATATAAGAATACTAATATTAGTGTGTTAAAACAAATGTTTACTAACTCGGCACCGCACCGGAGCCAGCACCGGTGCCGGCTCCGAATCCAAATCCGGATCCGAATCCGACTCCGGCTCCGGATCCGACTCCTTTCTTCAAATTTCAGCCTTCTACGATCATTTCTATTATTTAGGGGCATAGAAGAAGAACCACTTCCGGAGACGGATACGTACCTCGTCGTAGCGGGTACGTCACACCTAGCGCGCGGACAAATTTTAGGGCGATACGATAAACCTTACCCGGGTAGATATATATATATTATTAAAATTTAATCTTTAGTATCTCAAATATTAAGTCACACTCACTTTCAATTATTTGTCAAATGTTCAAAATGGTAATTAATGATTTAATGATAAAAGCGTTATTCATTTGTTTTTGAGTTAAATATGGAGATATGTTCCCTTTTGAATAGAAAGGAACAAGAATAACAAAATTCCACTCGGTAAAAAATTTGCTTAAATCAAGGTCTTTGCCTTTTTGCCTTCGTGTCATGAATACCGTTTGTGAATCCGTCTTTTGCCTTTTTTGATTTCGTGAATATCGTTAAAGAAGTCTTTAATTTCATGATCAAAATTATTTTATGGCTTTCAAGTGTTAACTTATTTAAATTAAATTGTGATTTAAAACTGTGTGGTTTCGTATCCAAAGTCTACGTAGGTAAGAGAAGTTTACCAGTAACTAACTGTTTGATTGAAGAACTTTTTAATATAACTGTGGAAAGAAACATTTTCCAATCTATTACGCAATCTCCTTCAAATGTCCACTTATTTCAATAGTTATTTGCTTTTTGTTTTTTTCATATTTTTTAAGGGTGCTTTCTCCATCCTGCGTAACTATAAGTAAATTTAAATTTTATCACTGTTTAAGGAGCTAACAAAATACTTATGCTCATAAATGTGTATTTGACTCCTATTAAAATTAACGAGGAGAGTAACATAATTTTTATATTTTGGAAAAATTGTTTCTTTTACAAATTCTGAAATTTGGTAAAATAATTTCTTTTAAAATTTGCAATTTCTCCAATATAATATAATTATTGTATTTTCCTTTTTTTTTATTTCTTGCTATACGACTAGTTGTCATAAGATCTTTTGCTAAATCTTAAATTTGCTATCATGTCATTTAGCAATTTTGATTTTTTCATATACATTTCGTTACACTTCTTTCGTATTTGATAAATGCTTTATTCATATTGCCTTTAGTATCTAGTGAGTAAAATTCGAGCTATTTTTTTTTGGCATAAAGATATTTTTCGCTATATTTAAAGTGCTTATTTGCTAGGTTATATATATATTTATTTAATTTTGATATCCTGGGTTCGCTTATTTATTTAAACGGTTGTGTCAACTTTCGTTCGTTATGCACTGTGCTTTACTCCTCAAACACAAACGCCGGACTAACATATTGCATAATCCATTCTTACATAAAATATTTATGTTTTCATAGCCGTTCTTTCATTACATTCACCAATCTTTGTGCAATGTGTTGAGTTGTAAACGCATAGTGGTTCAAGGCGGTGCGCGTGCGGTTGCTGTGCGAACGGTGCGGTTGCATGTCTCAAACTCTAGCCAGGGCGTGGTGCGAAACGGTGCGGTGCGGTGCAGTGGCGGAACGGTGCGGTGCAGTTCTGGTGCGTGCGAAACGGTGCGGTGCGGTGCGGTATATCGACTCATCCGTGGCAAGGAGTGCGCATTATTGTTTCACACTCTGCGTTGTTTCTTTTAAACGGGCGCAGTTCTTTCAAAAGTGGGCATTTTGTTTTCACACTGCGCTGTCACTTTAAACGTTCGCAGTTCATTTCAAAGAGTGCACATTTGTTTTCACACCTGCGCTGTTTGTTCAATTTAACGTGCGCAGTTCATCTCAAGAGTGCGCATTTGATTTTCAACCTGCGCTGTTCACTTTAAAGGTGCGCAGTTCGTTTCAAGAGTGCGCATTTGTTTTCACACCTGCAACTGTTTGCTCAATTTTAAAAGTGCGCAGTTACGTTTTCAAGAGTGGCGCATATTGTTTTTCCACACCTGGCTGTTTTTGTTAATTTAAAGGTGCGCAGTTTCATTTTAAGAGTGCGCATTTGTTTTCACACCTGCACTGTTTGCTCAATTTTAAAATGCGCAGTTAGTTTCAAGAGTGCAGATTTGTTTTCACAATGCGCTGTTGTTTAATTAAACGTGCGAGTTCATTTTAAGAGTGCGCATTTGTTTCCACACCTGCGCTGTTCACTTATATGTGCGCAATTGACTTTGTGTTTGCTTCATCACGTGCCGCAGTGACTTTGTATTGGCTTCACGTGTGCGCAGTCTCAACTTACGTGCCGCAATTGACTTTTGTGCTTATTTCTCGTGCGCAAATTGACTTTGTAGTGCTTCACGTGTGCGCAGTCAACTTATACGTGCGTCAATTTGAATTTGTTGCTTGTTTTCTGTGTGCAATTGACATTTGTTAGTTGCTTCAAACGTGTGCCAAGTTCACTTAATACGTGCGCAATTGTTACTTGTGCTTGTTTTTCGTGCTCATTAACTTTTGTAGTTGGTTTCACGTGTGGCGCATTCAACTTTATACTGTGCGAGCTGACTTTTGTGTTTTGCTTCATCCGTGCGCAGTGACTTTGTATGGCTTCACGTGTGCGCAGTCAACTTATACGTGTCCGCAATTGACTCTGTGCTTGTTTTCTCGTGCGCAATGACTTTGCAGTTGGTTCACGTGTGCGCAGTCAACTCATACGGCGCAATTGATTTATAGTTGGCGAGTTCATTTCAATATTCTGTCGCAGTTGACTTTGTAGTTTGCTTCACGTGTGCGCAATTTACTTTGTGTTTGTTTCACGTCTGCGCTATTGATATATTTTTTGCGCTGTTGACATTTTTTTGTAACTTTTGATTATATTAAAAATCATTTCTGCGCTATTGAAATTTTTCTGCGCTGTTTACATTTTTTTGTGCTTTTGCTCCGCAGTGTGTTTTTTTTGGGCCGCAGTTAATTATTTTTCTGCGCTGTTGAGTATTTTACTGCGCAGTTAGTTATCCCGGTTTATAGGCTGCTCTATGTAGCCAGTTGGGAATATTACACTACTTCACTTTAATATAATTTGTTCACGCTGATATATTAAACGATTTGGGACTTAAAGGTCAACAGAGTGGAAGTTTCAATGAAGACCTGCGTCTTCTTTCGGATGAAAATATAGCTAGTTTAAAAGCAACATTACAGGGTGAGCTGAGTCCTCTTCGAATGAAAAGGGGTGTTTTAAGGAGAAAGCTTACTCTATGCTGCAAACATTTTCCTGAAAAAGGTGATAATACAGAGTCACCTACCCTCATCGACCATGTTCTTGATGCCTTTCTGATGAGCGAAGCAGCTTCAAATTCCACAAACATGCTGTGAACACTCCAAGTCTTTCCCCATGCAGCCTTTTAGTGAAGATCCCAGCCCTAAAATGCGGAGATTTTTCAGGCGAGAAGGACAAGCACCCCTTTCGTTCCTTCCTGCAGGAGTTCAATAATGTGTATGGGGGGAGGAAAGACTTGTCACAAGCCGTTTATGTTGCAGTATCTCAAATTCCATTTAAAGGGATATGCTCTCAGAGACATTGAGCATTTGACGGGTACGGATGAGAAGAAGTTGCCTTGTCCATTTTAAAAGAACATTATTTGGACAAGGCTTTCATTATTGATTCAATTTTCCATGAACTGGACTCATCACCGCCTCTGGACGGGAGCAACTTGAGACTGTCAGATCCTTTATTTTAAAAGTTCGGGCTCATCTAAAAGAAATCAAGGAGCTCGGAGGTTGAACCTCTTCCCAGAGGAAAAGTTCTGGCTTGCAAATTATCAGCCATATATTAAAGTTGATAAACTTCCTCTCTCATTTTTAAGAGAGTTTGAAGCTGGCGACTAAAGAAACAGATATCCGTCAATTAATTGATTTTTTAAAGGAGCTATCATAATCAATCATGCTGAAAGGTTTTCGCACTCTAGACTCAATTCCTTCTCATAACTAATCAATTCTTCTCAAAGGGAACTTCAAAAGGGAGAAGAGGAGACCCTCTGATCAGAAGAGTCATACTTTCAACACTTTAAAAGGTAGTGGCTCTCTAAAAGACAACTTTCTTCCTCTGAACCTCAATCAATTTCAATTAATTCGAATATATTCATCTCAAGGGGAAGTCAATGTAAGCGTGCAATGGAGACATTTTACCTCTCTGACTGCCGGTTACGTAAACCTAATCAAAAAGGGACGATGTAGTAGCTTAAACTGTGCTGTACTGTTCAGCATAAAGCACTGCAGATACAATGCCCAGCTAAAACACCAAATTTAAAGTATCCTTGCTAAAATGTAAAGAGCCCGAAACATGATAGCCGCTCTCTGTTCCGCTGGAACCATCAATCAGGGAGCATTCTTGTCAAGAAAATGCTGATGAAGGAATAATCTGATGTTTAACTTTTGTATTAATACTGGGAAATCATCAGCTTCACATATTCTGCTACATAAATAATAGAGCACAAATAGCAATCGTTCTATTCGCTCTCTTATAGATTTGGGATCACAGAGAACATATGCTGGGCCTAAATTGCTTACTAAACTCGAAATCAACTGTGACATTTTTACCATATAATCAGAAAATCTATAAAAACTTTATCGGAAGAAGAAGAACGTACATGTACTAGTCGACAAGATATAAAATTGGCTGCTGCATTCCTTTTTGAACCCGGTTCTGGTCGCCTTCTTTGGATTGTTGGGTTTTGCGGTTAAAAGGGTTAGCATCAGCCATTAGTCGCATTTCGTTAAAATATAATGTGGCTGAACAAGTCCTTTGATGGGGCCCTTATTGGGGATTCGGTCGATGACATCGACCTTCTTTTTAGGTACCTGACACTTTATGTCATATAAAACACTTCCAAATTATCGATTGTTTGGAAGGTAGTGCCATTCAGACTTGCTTTGGTTTGGGTTCCCTTCGGCCCAGTGAATTCTTTTCTACTTCCTCATCAACAAGCCTTTCTATGCAGAAAGCAGACTTCAATATCAACTATTGATATACAATCAAATCAGAGGGATTCATGACTATCCATGTCTGTCTCCTCGCTGCCAAAACACCTATTCCAAGCTTCTTCTAATCTCGTCAACTCGATCATTGACCCTCATCCTACTTACCCGGACGTTCTTAGCATTTCTTCAAATGAAATAAGTGCCGACCTGGGTTTGAAATATCTGTACAGCTTGGAGTCCTTGGGTATTCAGGAGGAGAAGGATTATGGTATCATCGATAAGGAATTTATCTCTAAATTCTACAATGCAATTCAATTTATCGATGGAAAATACAATATTGAAATCCCATGGATCCCAGAATTAGTGCAGTTCCTTCAAATTATCGTATTGCTTTGAGTACGCTTAGACGAGTTAAAATCGTCTCAGCAATCAAGTCTTGATAAGGCCTACACTGATGTTTTTAAGGAACAGCTGAGATGTGGCATCATGAAATCATCTCTGTTTGGATCCGAAGGAGTTCGATTCGTTACATATGGATTCCCATGCCTGTAATAAAATGGGCTGATCGGTTTCTACTAAATCAGGCCTGTTCCATTGTAGCCTTAGAACAAAAGGCGTTCTTCACTTAATCAAGTATGTTACCCAGGATCGACTTGTTGGTTCTTTACTTCGTCTCTTCTATTCTTTGGACTAACAATATGTGGTTTGTCGCTGACATCTCGAAAGCTTCCTTCAGATCTATTCTTAAACTTGAAAGCGATCGTAACAGTTTTTTCTTCTGGTAAGAAGATGGCAGACTTGTTACCTATAGGTACGCGACAATCATTTTTGGCCTTACGGTATCCCCTTTTATCTTAGGAGCCGTAATAAGACATCATATTAAAAGCAAATATTCATTCGATTCTGGTCTCTCGGCTTCTGGTCAATAACTTGTATGTGGATAATTTTATCTATACTCATTCATCCCCTGATGTTTTGAGAGACATCTATTCAGCCTCGGTAGACGGATGAAGGAGGGTGGATTCAACTTGTGTTCCTGGAACACCAATCACCCTGATCTAAAAGCTCAAATCAAAGACGATCAGATGCTTTCCTCTCATAATTGTGATGAGGAAAAGTCTTGGTATCTTTAGCATCCCGAAAATGATACCCTTAGATTAGCAGACTTTGACTTTTACCTCAGTCGAATCAAAACGAGATTTTCTCTCCCAAGTAAACAAAATCTTTTGATCCTCTTTCCTTTTCCTCTGTACTTTAAGGGACGTCTGTTCGAATGAGGCGGAACATGGGAAGAAGAAATAGTGGGATGATCTATTGACCAGGATATACAAAGAAGATTGGGGAAACTTTCGTGCTGATCTCGACGACTTCAAAAACTTATCTTTTCAACGTCTGCTTTGAAGCATCAGCAATTTCAACTCTCAACATCTTTTGTGACGCAAGTTCACAATGTTATGGGTTCGCAGTTTACGTCACCGGTTCAGAAACTGTCCCGTCACTATTGTGGGCAAAATCTAAGGTGGCTCTTCTCAGGGGAAAAACACTTCCTTGTCTCGAGCTATTATCAGTCTATTTGGCTCTTAAGTGCCTTCAACAAATATTGACGGGATTAACAGAGGTTGAATTCAGGGCTGTCAACATCTTCTCGGATTCCCAAATCGTCCTAGCATGGGTAGCGGGAGGAGGTAGCAAAACAAAACAAATTTTTGTCAAAAATAGAATCCAAGATATAAAAAGCATGGTCTCCTCCATGAGAGATGACAATTTACTGCCTTTCTCTTTTCACTACGTTAAAACGGAATGAAAACCCCTGCGACTGATACTCGAGGATTTATCAATAGGGAGTTTGTCAAAAAACCTAAGCCTTGGATTTGGTTCGAACCTGGCTACGCTACGATCAGGTTTACTGGCCAAATTTCAGCAGTTCGGGGGGAGGATTGGTGGACCTTTCTTCAACATGGTCATACAGGCCCACCTCCTCCTATCATCAACATTTCACGATATTCTTTTGTTAACATTGTTGAGAGTATGTTCTCTACTTTTAAATTTCGGTTGTCAATCTTCCTCAATCGATGTGAAAGAAAAGCTAGACTTTTTCTTGTTAAAGTCATTGCAGAGGAAGCTTTATCTGTTGAACTTGGATTTTCTTAATGATGTAAGTGACCTGCTTCTGCTTAAAGCACCAACTGATTTGGTTTCTCGTCTCAACCTTTTTTAGATGACTCAGGGCTCAAAGTAAGGGCCGTCTATCTCGTACTAATTATTATTGTTTTGAGGTGTTGAATCCTGTAGTACTTGGTAAATCCCATCATCTGACTTTCTCATCATCAAGATGCACGCATGTTGCCTGTAATCAACTTGGCATTCAGGCAACCCTTACATGTATTTCTTAAAGGTTATTGGATTACATCAGCTCAACACACGATAAGAAAAATACTGTCGGAATTGTGTCATCTGCAAAAAGTAGCAACAGGCTTTTCTTTCAATATTCTCGAAGTTCACAAATTTACAAAGTTCAGTTAACTTTTATCGTCTTTCACAGTCTAATGTGTTGACATAACCTAACATTTCTTTTTTGTCTAGTCAGGGTTTCATCAACCACAAAATGTACATATTGGTTTGTACACTTGTCTCCACATTCGTTTGTGTGTATTTAGATTTGATCCCTGACATGTCTGCAAAATCATTTGTGCAATCGTTCAAGCGTTTTGTCCACCTAAGTTGGGAGT
>JABUQX010121131.1:15000-32500 GCA_015478945.1 Trachelipus rathkii
GTCACTGCTCTCAAGCTCCTCCTTTGGGTTTTCCTCCTTCTCTTTGCTTACGTATTTTATTTTTATGTCTTTAGCATTAAATATAAATAGAAAAAAAGAACTTTTAGTGGTTAATTTCGTTTTTATGCACCTTATTCGTTTTGTTTGTTTGTGATTTGGTGTTATAACTTTTTCCATATATTAATTAGGTCAGACAATGAGTGGTGGCGTCTGCTCGTAGAGTTCTGTTCTTGCTATCCGTATTCTGCTTTATCCTGATTTTTTGATCGAAAATTCTCAAAAACAATGAACAAATAAAAAAAACTACTATTAACAAATAATTAAAATGCCGATAGATACACACACTAATAAATTCATATACACTCATATCATATCGCGTGCATCACCAACATATTTTCCACTTATAGAATAATCGCATACATCGTTTTTCTCTATACTTTGTATACCGAGGTGCTAGATTTTATAGTGCGTGCTGTGGATCTAGGAATAATATTATCCTGTGTGGTGTGAGTGTCTGTACTTGTGCTAGTGGTGGGCAGATAATATATTTGCGCATTTCTTGTATATATACTACTCTCTTGACTTCTAAAATTATAATACGTTCTAGACACTGTACTATAGATTTTTCTTTATATCTTATTTAGTGATTCGGTTTCTCATTTCTGTCTCTTTCTTGTTCTGGTGTGACATTTCACTCTTGAGACTTAATATATATCTATATAAGAATAGTTCTCTGAAAATAAACTTTATACAAACTTTCTAAAAGTTGCATGAAGAATATACGTGTGTGGTTAATTGCTTATATAGTGTTTTTTAGGCTTAGAAAAAAGCGGTCTCATATATATATTAGAGCTGTGTGAATATTATGAGTATAGTGAGGCGCTTTTATTAACGGAACGAGACATATATGTCCTTATTGCATAGATTTGTCCTGTTTATATACTAAGGGCTCATTCGCCTTGTATGGAGTATACATCACATATCTGAATTCTGGGGGGCTCTGGTTTCAACCGGTTTTTGGATAGGGTCGAGTAAAGGAGGCAAAGACTTATAACTGTACGTTTCTTTTCAATTATTTCAATTTGTGACCTCTAACTTTGCAGCGGAATGTGTATGGTGTTAATTATTTATTCTATTTTTATACTATATGGTATACCGTTAGCAAGTGCTTCGAGGGATATTTCGCCTCGCGTGCACTAAATATAACTATTAAGACTCAGCTACATCAGTAGCATAAGGGGTGCAGTTGTACAGACATGATTAATTGGTGTGGTTGAATATAGCAAGCTCAGAATAGTGTGCGTGTCTAGGTGATGTCCACCTTTTTTGCCACTATATCTGGTTCTGTGGTGATAATTCTTCTTCTCTTCTGTGTTCTATCATATATTTATTAATATTTCTCTGCCTTATATATGCTTGGTGCGATCTGTACTATCATTCAAGCGGTAATTTGCGTTTAGTTCCTAAGTGTGTTTCGTTTGATGTTTACTGTATACCTCTACTTGAATAATTTGGATGACTTTGTGCCCTGTAGAGCGGTTGGTGATAATTGTAAAAAATAAAAGGTATTACTCCGTGGTCATAATAGCTAACATTCACTAATTCCGGTATTCAGTTTATTGCAAAGAAACGACGTCAAACGTCCCCCAATTAGCTAGTTGCCTGTTAAGTGCCAGAAAATACAATTTAGGGCATGGTGGAACTGCTAGAGAAGAAAAAGTATTATAATCAAGAGTTACGAAATTGTGGTCAGAGTTGCCGATAAGAGGGAAATGGTGTATTAATATCGAGAAGGAGTAGTGGTGAAACATAAGTCAAGAGTGTTCAAGAAATGGTTAGTTCCCTCTGGGAAATGTGTAGGTTCATTAATTAACTGTTCCAGATCGTTGAGAATACTGAATGCTTTGGTCTCCTCCCAACAAGCATCAGTATGAGAGAAACCCAACCACTCAACGTGGTGTATGTTGAAATCCCTTTAATAAAGGACTTCGGTATTTGGAAGTAACAGTCTCTAAAAAGTAGTAAAATAGTCTAAAAGATCGTTAAAATATGCCTGTAATGTAGCAAAAACTCAAAATAATAGTAGTAGTAGGGAGAAAGATTTTAATCTATAGATCATCGAAGTTTAGGAGATTCAAGGTTCTCGAGACGTGTTACATTAGTATTAATATTTATATAGGCACATACTCCACCATTCTTTCAGAAATTGTAAAACAAGCTATAGTTAGAGATATTAAGTTTATCTGAGAAATTATCCCTGGCTAGCTGACTCTCAGACAGTAGTAACATGTTAGGTTGAATGTTAGAGATGTGATATTTCGTAGATTCATGATTAGTACGTAGACCACGAACGATGTCTAATTCAATAGAGAACCCCTATCCACCCCACCCCCCTATGTCTTCTCAGTCCAGTCTTTTAAACTGCAACATAGGCAAACAAACCTTAAGCATAAACCTTAAACAGACAAAATTTAAAATAAATAAATAAATTGGACAAAAATAAATCTTGACAAATAAATAAGCCATCATATTATATACCCCAAACTATTATTATTAAAATTTCTGCACAATTTGTATTATTAAATATTAAAACCCTAGATGAATAATAAAACAATAAAATAACACTAAATATATTAAATTAAAGCTGGAGCATGTATAGCTAGAATTTTAGAGCTGAATTAATAAAATAACTCTGGAATTCTCTCAACACGAACACCAACTATCAATTACTCTATTGCTACTGTTAAACTCTCTCCCTTTCTGGGTTTCTCCGAGCACTTTCTTATTTCCAAATACTGCCCTGTTCCTTACTGTAGCCACCTTAGTTAGGAATAGTGAAGGATGTATAAAGATTCAAAATGATTTTGATAAACTTCTTGGGTGGACAGATAAGTGGCAAATGAATTTTATAGTAAAAAGTGTTCTTCACATAGGCTTCTCAAATAAAAGTTTTAACACGTATATTGAATGGGGAGATGACATTGAGTCTGTTGGACCAAAGAAAAAATTTAGGTGTGAACAGAAAGCATGTAAATTTTGAAAGTAGCTAATCAGTTTGTTTGGAGAACATCAGGAAATAAAGCTTAATAAGATGTCTGGGCAATAATTAATTGCACATTTTGTTTACAAGAGCAAGGAAGTAATAAGTAAACTGTATAATAGCTATGTTAGGCCAGTAATAGAGTATTGCGCACAAGTTTGGGCCCTCTCCTGTGTCCTCAAAACTTGTTCTTCTGAACTTGCACCTTACATTGGTAAAACTATTTCTTCTTTGCCTGTCAACTTCAACCTTTCATTCTTCCTGGATGAATGTTCTCATTCAGTCTGTGCTGAAGAAGGGGGGGGATCCTTCTCAACCCTCCAGCTGTCGTTTTATTGTTTTAATTTCTGCTTATAAAGTTTTTGAATTTACCCTTAACAGAAAGATTTGGAAGCATCTTAAATCTTCTATCTTCCATCTTCCATCTTCTATCTTCTATCTTCTATCTTCTATCTTCTATCTTCTATCTTCTATCTTCTATCTTATCTTCCGAAATGAACGTTCAATTGATGGCCTTCCTTCCCTTCTCTCTGACTATCGATATCTCTTCTATATTTCGCTTGAATTTTTACTCTGTCGCTAGACATATCGAAAGCCTTTCGAAAGAGACTTGCAAGAGGCTTTGATTTCTAACCTTCCCTCTTTCGGAATCGAACCATCTGTTTGCAATCTTTACGCTGACTTCCTTTCTGGTCGCTCTCTGGTTGATGTTGTAGGTGGCCACTGTTCATCCTTCAAATCAATCAATAGTGGTGCTTCATTAGTGTTCTGTCCTATCCCTCAACTTTTTTCTACTTTTCATTACTGACCTTCTCTTTATCACTTCGCCTCCTATCCACTCTTTATCTGACTCTTTCACCCTTCACTGCACCATCCAATTGAACCAAATAGTTAATGGTAGGATGGTGACCTTCTGACGACTGAACTTTCTTATACCTTTAATTAAGACAAACAAAATATGGTGATTTTCAATGCCTCAGAAACGCAGCTTCCTCATTTCTCATATAATCTACCACACATCCTCAACATCCTCGAAAACATACAACTCAAACCTTCCTCTGTTCTTAATATTCTTAGTATTTCCTTTTCCCGTCATCTTAATTGGAAGGATTAATTTTATCTCTGTCACTAAGGAAGTTTCCAAGGGAATGGGCGTTCTGAGGAGCAATTGAAACTTCTTCACACAACTCCGGTTGCTTGCTTTGTATAAGGGTGAGGTTCGTCCTTGTATGGAGTATGCATTTGCATATCTGTGGTAATCCCACACACACTGCGTTCCTTGAAAAGGTATACTCACTTGCTCTCACTAATTCTTTCCAATCGCGCTCTAGCAAGTGAACTATTGAACTACTCTCTCTCTCTCTCTCTCTCTCCTTTTCTCTCTCTCTCTCTCTCTTCCTCTCTCTCTCGTCTCTCTCTTCTCTCTCTCTCATTCTCTCTCTCTCTCTCTTCTCTCTCTCATCGTCTTCTCTCTCTCTCTCTTTTGTCGTATATTTTCTCCTTTATAATATATATAATTATAATATATTGTATAAATAAATTACGCAATCAATACATTATATAAAACATGGATATATATACTATATAATAATATATATATACTCTCAAATAAGTATATATAATATATACTTTAAATAATTAAATATATATATATTGTTTTAAATAAATTGCCAGCTGTAATAATATAGGTAAGATATTATATATATATATACTATATATATACCCACTATATATATAATAGAAATCGTGTTTTCCACATTATATAAGTTAGGATACTACCAGCGTAGATTATAACCTATGAGTTGAGGATACTTATTATAACTCATTAACCAGTGGTGCCTTACTATTAAATACCTATTATTATAAAGTTCTTAGTCCCTTACTCATGATAAAGCGAACTAACGGGTTGGAGAATGGAGAATCGCATTTGAAAAGAGAGTGGATAAATATGAAAACGCAGTATAGTAAATTTACAAGAAGGAGAGAGGAGATAGAGAAGAGAGGCCACCAAGCAACCAAGAGCTTGCTACGATAGGGATACAAAAAACTTCATTGAAGAGGATGACTGGTGACACATAGTTCACTGACGCACATACGATCATATAACAGACATCGAGACACGTTTTAGAGAAAAAGGAATGCAAATACAAAATTTAATCATTTAAATCAACTCAAATTATGAATTTTTTTAAAAATTATATAAGGAATGCATTATTTTCATTAAATTATAAAAAAATAGTTAAATATATAATTATTAAATTAACAAACATCATTATTTGGATTTAGTTATATTAAATTATAAGGTAAGATACAGAACATTGATGAACATTCGTAGGAGTCTAGGTAATTCCAGATATATACACCTAGTTACGAAGGAATGGTATCAAGCAGCCAAAAATGGCGTCCGATAGCATCTAAGCTTGTAGATAGCACTCGCGCCAACTAAGCGAAAAGAGACTCACGAGGTTCGTCACTGGTCGTACGTCACCTGGAGGTGTACTCCTCTTCCTTTGGCTCCGGTCTTGCTCAGAACTTAAAAAATGAGCATCACCCCTACTCCTAATAATAGGCTTTGCCCGTGAATGTGGATTTAGTTACCCAGTTATACAAAAAAAAAAAAAAAAAAAAAAAAAAATATATATATAATATATATATAGATATAATATATTAAAATAAAATTGAATAAAAATGCCCAAAAAATTTCAGTCATATATTATATATATAATATATTATATATTAATATATATAATATATAAATATATAATATCATAATATATAATATAATAACCATCAACACTATAATATATATATATTATTATATATTTATATATACTATAACTATATATATTAACCAGCCTAAATTATAATTAACGGACATTACTCATTAAGCTTTAGAGTAAAGTTCTTTTATTAATAAGTTTAATTAAAAATTAACATATTTTATGGAGAGAGGTGAATAACATGAATACTATTTAATAGACTAAAATATAAAAAATAAAAATTACTAGCTTAATTTTGGGGATCAATTTTCAGAGTATAAGTGAGAATGAATATTGCACCTATACAGAACCTTTGAAAGGCAAGTATAGAAAGAAGATGAATTTAAGGGAATAAAACCTTTTTTTTTATATATATCGAAAAGAGAGCCATTGCGTATTATCACTATAGAGTGACCATACTCGGTACCGAGACAAACGGAGAGACAGAACTAACATACAAGCGTAGGACGTAGGGAGCTTAGATACTGCACATGAGAGCTAGATTTGGAGCCAGTTGAAGATAACCATACAAAAAAAAGTAAATCAGTGTTTCGAGCCAGACTAAGAACATTCTATAATAGTAATCAGAGACAGCTGGAAAGCATCAGGAAGAGAGTTGATACAGAAGTAATTGTTGAAGGACAACATAATAGGTGTGCTGGAAGGCCTAGGAGAGTGAGGTAGAAGGAGAGGAGTGCGGCTTAAACAATGTGGGGGACGAGTTGTGAAAGTGGCTGTAGAGGAGGCGAGAGATGGCGATTCATATGATTATATTGCATATTACTGAAATATATATTGTTATAATTCCAGAATGGAGAATACGAAATACCGTAGACTCCGTAAGGCGAGAAGAGGATGATAAAATTTGCACAACATAATATATATGCTGTTATAATTTTCTAGGTTTTAGTAATATATGTGAGACTCATTATTGAATGGTACTAAAACTGTTTGTGTGTAAATACTCGCACTAAGAACAAAGTATGGAGCATGATAACATTAGATAATTATTATATATTAAGAAAAAAAAAATAATAAGTCATTAGAGACCGAGATATATATTACTGAGTATATTAATATATATGGAGAGCTGAATATATCGTATTGAGGTATATACCCTAGTAAATATTAACAGTACAGAAAGATAGGATTAATGAAATGTACAATAGTACGGAATGTATATATAAGGAGTATTATACATTTAGAGTATAATGTATTATTAGATAAAGGGGGATATATTACTTTGAGAATAATTAGTAAAATAAGATATGATCAGGACAATCACAGATTACAGGCACCAGCCGGATCAGTTATAAGTGGTAGAGTAGAATCTCCCGCGAGAGTCACTTCGTCGGAAACCGACTCGGAGAGAGAGAAAGTATCACAGACACGTAGCAGCTCCTGCACGCACTTAGTTTAGTAAACCATGTCAAATAGCCTCCGCTAGTCTATGGACATGTGGCAAGTCCCACGTGAAAAAGAATTGTCACGGCAGACGATCGCACCAGCTACAGGAATGGTGAGCCGCACTACAACAAAAAAATTAGTAAATAATGTAAACTTCCTAAAGTGAAAGTATGGAGTAGCCGGCTGGCCTAGCCATACAAGACCGCACTCTGGCCTCACCAGGAAAAAGATGGATGGACGCGCTGGAGGAAGGCAACGAATAGGAAATTTATATTAAATATTATATGAAATGAATGAATAGAATGTAGTACAAACAGCTCAGTATTTATATATATCACATCATTACGTACTATCGACAGAGAAGAGTCTCAGGGAGAGCGTTCATTATTACTCTTGTCTAAAAGGAAGAGAGGTTAGGCACTGCACATGAATAGAAGGAGAAGCAGCTTTAAATGCTTATGATATTCATATTGGTCCCTTACCAAAATATCCCCACCAAGATACTGAAGAAAATTCGGCTCTGTAGGCATCAGAAGTAATGAACTAGGGTGAGAGAGAGGTATTTATAATTTATATATAAGACCAGGTTTCACACTAATATTCTAGCTTGCCCGCGTGACAGGAGATGTCCTTGGTGTAAGGAATGAGTCTTGAGGTCGTCTAGTTTTTACTAAGCCAGCAGATCTATATTGGTCTAATGTAGAGCCTGGTCACTTTTTAGAGATTACTCTCCAGATTTCTTATGACACCCTGTCCTAGACGGTATCCAATAAGAAGGTCATTTAGTCCAAACTATTAGTATAGTAAATCTCATAGAAAAGCATCGGACTACCTCGTAGCTATGATATATATTTATAATCCTTTATTATTATATAATTATATTATAATATATATAATTAATTAATATATATATTATATAAAAATATATATTAATTAATTATATATATATATATATATATATAATTTTTAAAAAGAAAAATAAACTTTATTTTTTAATTATAAATACCGTGTAAGAAATGGAACATATTATTACCGTCAGATAATAGTATATACTACATAGAGCGAGCAAATCAATATGTTATAAAAAATATGAGAGCACACTGAACGAGAGCACATGTGCTGCGATGACTATACTGAAGTGTTAGGTACAAACCACTTAGAGACTTAAAGCCAAAAGAACAAGTTTAATAATATAACCCCTTACTGCAGACATTGTAAATTGAGTGTTATCATTATAATATGGATAAGCCTGTAGTATTGGTTGTTTATATTAGTAATATTTTCTCTAGAGAAGTGGAGAAAAATAAGTTGTGATACCATCAATAACCTAAACTATAGCTATACTTTGATAGTATAATATAAGTATATAATCTTAGAGCAGACGACGAAGTTATGACAAAAGAATAAAAAAAAAAAAAAAGCTTTATGCTCCAAGTACTATAAAATTTAAAATTCATGAGAATGCTTTGGAGAAATAGGAAAGATAATCTTTTAATATACTACCTGAGCTAGGTGGCGGTAATATATAAATATATATAGTAATAATTACTAATATAGTGAACCAAAAGAACATTTACTACTGTGAAGAATGATACTTTAATTTTAGGGAATAAATTATTAAGACAAATATAATGAAATAATAAAAATGATAATATTTATTAAGTAAGTAAAAGAAATCTAAAATATAGATATATAAGGATATATGGTACATTTATGATTAAGTAATGTTAGTATTTATTAGAGGATACATATGTAAATATATATATGAGGGGAGAATTTATGTATATATATAGTAAGCATATATTAACTATACGTATCTAGTTATAACTATTTATATGCACTAAAACTACTAGCTTTTTAAACCTCTGTATATATCTATATTACTATATAATATACTATAGACATGGTATAGTAATAAAATGTAATGTAATGTAATAATATATATAAAAAATAAAAAAATCTTTTTTAATACAGAAAGTAATTAATCAATATAATATATATTATATATTTAGCTATATAGATATATAAATATATATATTATATCTCTCTATATATATTCTACTATATCTAATCATTACTCTCTCTCATTTACTCTCTCATATCATATCTCTCATTACCTTTTAATTTATATTATATATAGCAATGTATATTATATATACATCAAATATAATATATATAATATATATATATATCACATTAATATATAATTAATATATATATATATACATATATATATATATATATATTAATATATAAGTATTATAATATATATAATATATTATATATAATATACATATATCACCAAATATTAATATATAAATTTTAATTTATTATAATATTAATAGTATATAATAATATAATTATGGGAGTTTTAGCACACAGGAGGATATGATTTAGATATATTGGCCTATTATTATAGAGAAGAACCACACCACACCCAAAAGTTATAGAATGAGGGTAATAGCCATTTACACTATTACTATATTATAAATCATTTATCATGTTATTTATTATATTATGGACCTTTACAGGAGTTTGAGATTAATTTTTAGGAAGATTTAATTATTGAAAAACAATAAGTCTTAGACTTAAAAAGTATAATTAGTATAAAAACTTAAAAAATATAATAATATATATTTCTTTATATATCAACCAATAAGATATATCTTGAGAGTAAGTTAAAAACTTGATCTATTCAATGTTATTATAATAAATGCCTCAGATGCGTATAAGACCATTTGGAATCGTATAAGCAGACAGCGGTAAACAATTCTCTATTGGGTGTTCTAAGCCCGAGCTCGGAGAGCCGGACTAATAGTAACAGTATGTGTTTACACACTCGAATACTATTTGATATATTAGAGATATAAATAAAATATGAGATATAAATGACTATATATTATTACTATATCACTCTAATATATTACTGTTATTGGCTCTAAGAAATATCACCTCCAATATTATATTTTTATTAGAGACATAGATTTGATATTTTAGTATGTTATGAAGAATATGTTCGGATTATTTAGTAGGCGGTAGTATAGGTTAATAATTATATTTAAGGTAGGGTCATGCACTGGCAATGCAGAAAGGAACATCCACCAAAATAAATTGATAATAAGTAATAGAAATCAGCATATATACATTAATATTAATATATATAATATATATTATAGTATACTTATATATATTATAATATATATATATCTATATATATTAAGCACTGAATATATATATAAATTTATATTCTACATTTATTTATTTATGCTTCAATGATATAGTTAGACATAATATATTAATACATTATATTTTTAATATCATAATATATATATATATATTATAATATATATATTAATTTATAATTAAATATATTATATATAATAATAAATAAATAATCATACATATCATTTAGGTGTTATTATAAGAGTTTAGGCAGAAGATAAAAAAAAATTATGAGAGTAGCATATACTCACCTGGCGTAGACGAATATATAGGTTTGAGATCTCATTATCTATGAGGTTAACTACACCTGCGAAATTTTAATACACCAACCGGACCTATCTTCAAACGAGAAGTTCCTGTGTTGATACTCTTAAGTAACTTTGATACACTATTTCATAATTAATAATAAGTTGATTAATAAGCATATAATAAGATTATGTACTATATAATATATAATAATATATATTAATAATATACATAAATACATATATATATATAATATATATATATTATAAATCTAATATACTCAATATATATTATAATATAATATATAATTAGTAAAATAATTCAATAAAACAAGGGGTAACTTTAAAAAACTATAACAAAATATTTATATCTATATATATCTATTCTATTCGAGGATGTCTGAATGAGAGTCATTTTATCGAATGAAATCAGTAAAAAAAAAAAAAAATAACGAGCTTTGGAAAAATTTAAAATTGTTAAAAATGTTGAAAACTGTATGAAAGATTCATTGATGAAATAAAGCTATAACAAATACAGGGACGTTTACAAAGTTGCCAAATGTCCGATTTTATTTAAACTAAACGAAACCCCAAGGGTAACCACAGAGATGGACAGAGTCGGGGTTTCGTGGCCCGGGGGACGACGGGGAGAACTTTGTCCTCCCTCTGCTCCCAAAGTTGGCTCGAACCCCCTAAAAAGAAAATAAAAAAAATTAACATTTTCTCCATAGCATAATAATAAAAAACAATATTTGGTTACTCTTGCTCTCGTCATACTACTGCAGAAATGGAAGATACTCAGAGTGTACGCTGCCAGACCTAAAATAATACTAATATTTAAGGTGTTATTAATAAATTTTAGAATAAAATATATTTTTTAAGTTTCAATCGATGAAATTGCTTGCCTGAAATCAAAAATGTTAATTTACTTTCCTGTATCTGTATAGTTTTTTAGGTTACATGCATGTTGCTTTCGGGGCGCTGACTAAATATATATAGTAAATATATATATACATAATATATAATAATAATAATATATATATATATATTTATAATAATATATATATATAATATAATATATAATATATATATATATATATAATAATATTATATATTATATATATATATTATATTTATCGATTCGATGGAATCAGCGTAAAAGTTTAGTTATGAAAATATTAAATAATATAATTATATGAAACGAATAAGTAATAAATAAAACTAATGTTTTTGTTAATTGAAAAATTCTATCAAACATCTGGCATCTCTAAAAACAGTTCATTGTAACGGGGTCTGAAATCGCTAAATCTGTCTCACGTGTACAAAATTAATTAATATATATATATAGGTATATCATATAATATATATATATATATATATAATATATATATATATATATATATATATATATATAATATATATATTATATATATATATATAATATAACATATATATAATATATATATAATATCTAATATATATATATAATAAATATTATATATAATATATAAATAAAATTATATATATATAATTATTATATATAAATATATAATACACTGCACAGTAAGGGGGCTCGAATCCGCTGGAACTTAGGGGGATGTTTCCATACCCGTAGGGGAGGGGCAGAGGAACCCCTGACACCCGGAGGGGGGGAAATAGTCCTACCCCGTCGTTCCTCCGGAGGGCCGAGAGACCCCGATCCTGCCATCTCTGCGGTCAACCCTTGGGTATACTATAGTTTAACACCACCCACACATTAAAAGGCAACGCAAGGTTACTGTTTAATTAAAATAAGTTAAAATAGAATTAGAAAACATTTTATTCACTTTTTTTAAAACCGATTTTATTTCATATTAGTGTTTTCATAACTAAAATTTTATGCATTCCAAATAATGTTATATCTTTTTTTAGCCTTTGCATAAGTAGTTTTTAAGATGACATATTGATCGGGCTAATCGTAATTATCTGAATATATATTTTATTTATATATATTATTTAATATATATATATATATAATATATAATTATTATATTATTATATATGTATATTATATATTGTTATATATATTTATATATAATATATATAATGTAATATAATTATATATATATATATATATATTATTTATTATTATTATTATTATTATATATATATATTTATATATATATTATATAATATATATATATTATATTATAAGATATTATATATATATTTATATATATATTATATTATATATAAATATGATATATAATATATATATATTATATATATTATATGGGTGAATTTGGTTAAATATTCTACAACTATTCTTCAATTAAAACTGACAATAGCACAGGATAAAGAATACATTTTGTTGGAATTCCTGGTTAAATTATTTATGCGGAACATAAAAAATAAATAAAATAAAATAAATCTCAATAATACTACATTAGAGCTACGCGAAAAGGGAATAATTTTGGAATCCTTGTTAAAAATTTTACTTAGGAAAATGTATAAAAAAAAATATTATGAGAAAATATAATAGAATAAAAAAATTATTGCTATTTTTTTTAGGAGGCATAAAACATGTAATTATATATATATATATTATAAATAGATATAATATTTATTATATATTATAAATATATTATATTTATATATTATTTATATAGTCATATTATTATTATATATATATATAAATATATATATAATATATAATATATTATATAATATATATATATATAATATTATATTTATATATATATATAATATATTATATATATAATTATTTTGTAAGGTATTACAAACGGCAATGTAAGGTGCTTGAGCCGACGGGGAACACATGGGGGTACGTTTTCCATATCCTCGTAGGAGGCGGAGAACCCCCGCGATCTACCCTAAATATCCAAAAGTAGCGTGTTTCTCGGAGACTCCTCCCCGGAGAGGGAATTAGTCCTATCCCCCGGAGTTCCCCGGAAGGCCGAGAGACCCGACTCCTGCCATCGGTGCGGTATATCCCTTGGAATATTCTTAGTAAATAAAAAAAGCTAAAATTTAATATGAAAGTCCTATTTTATTTATACTGAGTAATCTAATAAAAGGTCTCTAAATAGGCTCTCTAAGCATATTTACTATAGATTATTTAACAATAACTTTTTTTTTATTTTATATTTTTTTACATTTTCCGAACTGATTATAATTTTACCAGGATTCCAAAAATGTAATTCTTTTCGCTGTAGCATATGTAGTCGGGGGAGATATATATTTTTTTTTTTTTACTGATTTTTTCCCGCACTAGATATGTTACCAGGATCCATCAATGTATATTCCGTTCCGTTGTATCTATTGTATGTTTTTGAGATATTGAGTTTTTTGTAGTTTTAAACCAAATTTCACATAAATAATATATTATACTATATATAATATATATATATATATATAATAATATATTAAATTATAATATAAAATTTTTAAATATATATATATATATATATATATATATATTATATATAGATATATATAAGAGATAATATTATATTCTATATATAATATATATATATATATATATATATATATATATATATTTATATATATGCCTTTTGACAATGTATCTCAATATTACAAAAACTAATTTAATCATTCGTCTCTATTAAATTCATATTACGATGATGATATTTTATAACTAAAGGCAAGTCATTCAAGAATTTTATTTCAGTTAAAAGCACTTTCTTCTTTTGTCTTTTAATTATTATTAGAGGATGATACCTAAAATGCAATGGATTTCTAGGAGCAGAACATAAGGAAAGAGAGATAGTTAAATGTCATATGGGCATTTCAAGACTGCCCTTGTCAAAAAAGATGTTTATAATTGCTTCGAATGACTAGTCTTCGATTTAAACTTTCGTTATGCAAAAATAGTTAACCCAACTCCTTAATTATACATGAAACATGTAATTTAATAAATTAATTTATAAACAAATAAGTTAGCTAAGCTAGCATGCAAAACCAAATCACTGATACCCAAAAGAATTGTTAAAAATACCCAAAAATCCAAGCTACGAACCTGACAATTGGGTTTAGGCATAATGCACTAAATGATAGCACGACCATCCTCCTGCACATCCAGTAGAAAACTATTTATTTATTTTTTATTTTTTATTTTTTTGCAATAAACCCTTTATTGTATCCATGGAAAAACTAGCGGTAAAAACAAAATTGAGTACATTTAACTTATAAATTAGATCAACATTACGAATGTTCATTCTCATACATAGATACCGACCATTAAAAGGTTCAACCCAAGCATGAGGTTAAATATTTCTTAAAATAGCATTCTGTTTTACTTGAAAGGGTTTATGGACAGTTTTCGGTAATTCTCCCGAATTAATCACATACATTATGTGTAGACACCATAATTATATTAGAGTTGGTGTAGGTAGAGATGGCATCGAAGTGAAAAGTATAATCGATTTTGTGTTGGCGAAGAAGGAGATGCTGAAATATGTGGTGGATGTTAAATCAGGAAAGGGGTTAAGAAAAGGATTATCGGATTATTATGCTGTTTTATGCAAAACTAAGTTAGCGCGGGCTTGGATGGAGAGGAAGATGATAAGGAAGAAAGTGGGTAGAATTAAGAGTGAGAAGTTAAGTGAACAAGGTAATAAGGATAAGTATTTAAGAGCGCTTGCAGGTAAATCAGTTGAATGTGAACAAGTTGAAACTGAACAAATCTGGAAGCAAATGAAGGAAGCGGTTGTTAGTAGTGCAAAAGAAGCATGTGGATGTGATAAAGTAGGGGGTAAGAATTTTAACAGTGAGTGGTGGAATGAAGAGGTGATGCAAGCGATTAAAAGTAAAAAGAAGTGTGGTTGATTGTACTAAAAGCCAAAGATGAGGTTTCAAAGGAAAGATATTTGGAATTATATAAGGAGGAAAAAGGAATACTAAAAGATGCATACGTAGGAGGAAAAAAAAGAGGTAAATAAACAATTTGGAAGGAGGATGAATAGTAACTTACATGGAAATAGGAAGCTCTTCTAGAAGGAAGCGCGAAAGGTTAAGAATGAAAATAAGGGGAATCTGCTTAGATTAATGAATAGGGAGGGTGCTTTCGGAACTGATGAAGTGGATGTGAGGAGAGTCTGTAGGGAACACTTCGAAAATCTGCATGACAATCACAGTAATGAAGAGGTGATAGTGATTTTTTGTGGATTTGATGGAGCAAGAAGAAATGGGTATTTTTGGGATGAGGTCATTAGTTAGGAGGAGGAAATTGGTAGAATGAGAAAGTTGAAGAATGGTAAATATACAGGGATAGATGAAATTACTGGTGAAATGATCAAGAACGGAGGCGAAATGGTGGTTGGGTGGATTTGGAAGCTGTGTAACAAAGCGTTTATGGGGGTATAGTTCCGAGGGATTGGAGGAGAGCAGTAACAGTACCCTTATAGGATAAGGGGGGGGGATAAGGGTAACTGCAGGAATTATAGGGGAATTAGTTTATTGAGTGTTGTTGGGAAGATACATGCAGGTAATTTGGTCGAAAGAGTGCGTCCAATGACTGAAGGACTGATTGGTGAAGAACAAGGTGCGTTTAGAAGTGGTAGAGGATATGTGTAGATCGAATCTTTACATTGAAACAAATGATTGAGAAAATGAGAGAAAGGAAGAATAAATTGTATTTAGGTTTTATAGATTTCCAACATGCGTATTAAAGGATTAATAGGGAAGCTCAGTGGCAGGTGTTAGTGATATATGATTTTAGTGGTAGGCTTCTGAATGGAATCAAAAGTATGTTTCACGATAGTGAAGCGTGTGCAAGAATTAATGGAGTTGAAAGTGATTGGTTTAATTCTAATACCGGAGTGAGGCAGGAATGTGTTATGTATCCTCGGTTATTCAATTTGCATATGAATGGGGTTATGAAAGAATTAGAGGTGGGTGAGGCAAGGGAAGATGTTAGAATGATTGAGAATGGAAGGGAGTGAAGTGTGCCTTATATATTTTAAGTGGATGATTTGGTTTTGTGTGGCGAATCTGAAGAGAGTTTGAGAGAATTGGTAGAGAGATTTGGCAGGGTATGTAAAAGGAGGGGTTTTGAAAGTAAACGTAGATAAGAGTAAGGTTCTGGTTGTGAGTGAGGACAGTCCTCGGTGTAAAGTCATGCTGGATAGTGAGCAACTGGAACAAGTGTCTGAGTTTAAATTTTTAGGATATATGTTGGATGAGAAGGGAATGGATGATGCTGAGTGTAGTAGGAAAGCTGTAAATGGTAGGAAGGTGGCTGGAGCAATAAAATCGTTGGTGGATGTAAAGGAACTAAGTCTTGAATGCGCTAGGGTCTTAAATGAGGGATGTTGTTACTTGTGTTAATGTATAAAAGTGAAACTATGGTCTGGTATAAGTGGTATAGATCTAAAGTACAATGTGTTCAGATGGACAATCTTAGGAGCGTGTTAGATGTGAGAAGAACTGATAAAATGAGGAATAAAAGCAATAGAGAGTTGCGTGGTGTGAAAAAAAGAATAATTGAGAAAATAAATGAAAGTACATTGAGATGGTTTTGTCATGTGGAAAGGATGGATGATAGTCGGTTGGTTAAGCGGATATATAGTGGTGAGTGTGCTGGGAATCGACCGGCTGGGAGACCGAAGAAAAATTGGATTGAGTCCGTAAAGGAATGCCTGAAGGATAGGAATGTGAGTTTGGCAGTGGCAAGAAGAAAGGTGCATAATAGTAGTGAATGGCGGGGTTTTGTGAAGGTGCATGGTTAAGGAACACCTAAAACATGGGATGAACCCTTCATTGACGAGATGCCATAGTGAGGTTCCGTCGCGGTCCCGTGAAGCTCA
>JABUQX010121132.1:0-15837 GCA_015478945.1 Trachelipus rathkii
TTCTCCCCTTACTCAGCACCAGTTGTTCCCATTAGAAAACCCGATGGGACCATGCGTCTTTGCATTGACTACAGAAAACTAAATTCCATTACAAAAGGGGATTCTTTCCCTATACCCAATTTAACAGATACACTATTTAGTCTTCAAGGAAAACAATATTTTTCCACAATTGACCTAATAAAAGGTTATTATCAAATAGAAATGGAGGAAAACAGCGTAGAAAAGACCGCGTTTTCTACACCATTATCCCATTGGGAATTCTTAAGAATGCCCTTTGGCGTGAAAAATGGACCAGCTACCTTCCAAAGAGCCATGAATCTTGCACTAAGTCACATCTCTTGGAGGGAGGTTAGGATCTATCTTGATGACGTACTAATGGTCAGTGACACTTTTGAAAAGCATTTATCCATCTTAGAAGAAGTCCTTGTAGCATTTATGGTGAACGGATTTAAATTTTCTTACACTGGGGGTCTTGTGGACATCACATGAAAGGTGAAATTTTTGGGACACATAATCTCAAATGAGGGCATGATACCCTTGGAAAGAAACTTACAAGGAATAAGAGATTTCCCAGTACCAAAAACGGTCCGGCAGGTTAGACAATTTATGGGGTTAGTCAACTTTTACCGCCGACATATCCCTAATTGCTCGGTGATAGCACAACCCTTGTTCGAATTATTAAAAGGTAAAAGTAATGTCAATTGGACTGAACAGTGCCAGCAGGCCTTTGATACATTAAAACAACTTCTGACTACACCACCTTTGCTAGTATATCCGGATCGCTCAGCTAATGCAGCACCACTTTTATTATATACTGATGCATCTGGAGTAGGTGCTGGAGCCTGCCTTAGCCAGGTACAAGAAAATGAAGAAAAGCCAATTGCCTTTATTTCTA
The DNA here is from genome assembly GCA_015478945.1 of Trachelipus rathkii. Classification (NCBI taxonomy): domain Eukaryota; kingdom Metazoa; phylum Arthropoda; class Malacostraca; order Isopoda; family Trachelipodidae; genus Trachelipus; species Trachelipus rathkii. Next base: position 896 of record JABUQX010121132.1, read on the forward strand.
CGGTCTTTTCAAAAGCACAACGCAAATACAGTACTACAGAAAGGGAAGTAGCCGCCATACGGTGGGCTATAAGATCTCTAAAACCCTTTCTCTACCAATTTTTACAACGATTCGAGGAATATGCCTCAATAACTTACCCCAGAGCAACAGTTGAGGGGTGGCGAACACACCTAGGAATGTATCTGGAAGGTGATATTAAGAAAGTGTATGATGTATTAATGAAAAATAACGCGGGTTATACAATAATTAAAGCACAACTAAATGAATGGTTTGCTGAATATTTAAGAAAGAAGGTGAAGACTCACCTAAAGAACTTTAATGAGGCAAAAATCCTCCCTCATGAAACAATACCACTTTATTCATTGAGATTGCAAGGTTTAGCAGAAATGGCTTTTCCTGGATCTGATGTCAAAAATATAAAGATGGTCAGGGAAAAATTGGTTGGCAGCCTGCCTATTGATGTACAAGAACAAGTAAATGCTTCTGCAGTGGTGTGCGAAATTGCTATGAGAGGTGTTCCACTTAATTGGGACGGATTAGTGAGACTTATAACTCAGCATTATAAAGGTCACGAACCTAGTGAGGGACAACCTATATATGTACCAACACCACAGAGTGCTGAGAATTTGCCTTCGTCTCCGGAGGTGATTGATCTCACGGCAATGCACCCATTTCCATTAACAGGTATAAACCCTCCAATTATGACACAAGAATATTACTCTCAAAGAGGTATGACCCAACAACCACAGTCGAATTTGGGTTCAGAACAGTATGGACAGCAGATGTACTATGGTCAAACACCAGTTTATTATGGAAACCCTTATCAGTGTAACCCGAACCCTAATATAACTAGATCATACACTACTCCAACATTTGCTCAGGTTGCCGCACAACCACCTATACCTAATGCATCTAGTAATGAGTTTCCAAGACCTAGTGCTCCTCCTGTTTCTCCGCGGAATAATCGGACTTTCTATGCTTCTAAAAGGGGCCCACCATCGCCTAAACAAAGACGACAAGTGCCACAGCAACTAAATACTTCTGTAAGTCCCAATGTACAGCAGAGACCATCTCCTGCGTCTCCACAGTACCAAACACAACAACCATGGTGGGCAGGAAACAATCTTTCCTGCAAATATTGTAAACAGCGTGGACACGATGTTAGAAATTGCCCATCGCGTCCGTATTGTCACTTTTGCGGAAAAAGGGGGCACATCTTTGATGAGTGCTACCTGCGCAAGAACAAATGTATACGATGTGATCAGGATGGACATGTTGTTCAGAATTGTCCGCAAACCAGACAAAAACAGCAGCAATGTGATTCTACTCCACGATGTCCCTTCTGTCAAGGAGATCATCTGGGAATGAATTGCCCGCAAAGGAACCAGCATTCAAAAAACGTATAAGCTCTGTGGGAGTGGCCCACAATAGAGAGTGCTGTCCGATTCAAACCCCAGAGATAAAAGCCGACATCCATTGAATGTTAGGGTCCCCGTCAATGCTTTATCAACCGTAAACTGACAATTCAGAAATAAATCCTGAATTAATTGCAAGTAAATGTCCCCTGTCCAAGATATGAATAGACTTTATAGACGATCCTCCAAAAGTACTAAAAGATTCACCTGTAAAAGGTATCACAACTAATAAAACAAATAACACGAATGTTGATGTTTCGGTCAATACCGACTCTTCTTTATCTTCTCAAGTTTTACCCCAGCATGGGTCTCTAGGAACCTCAGTCAGCATTGACTCTCCTTTGTCGCAAAACACACTCCAACCGGAGTCTCTAATAATAAATAAAAATCCAATAATAACTGGCCCAAAAGGCCCATTTCTTCAACTTAGGATTACTCAATCCCTTCTAGAGGAAGCCTTGGTAATAGGTGTTATAATTGATAATTCTTCTCAAACGGAACTGTTGGAAGCTTTGGTTGATACTGGAGCATCTGTCAGTATTATCACTAATCGAACATATAAATTATTGGATCCTTCTAAATATCCTTTGAAATCTACTATATATACAGGTCTTCGTGGCATCGGTGACGTTGTTTTTGAGGTTATCGGTGCAGTTACTCTATCCTTACATCTTTCTAACAGCTATTGTACACAGGCTAGAGATTTTGTCATTGTGTCGGATGAAGTTGTTTCATATGGTTTAGTCATTGGTTATGATCTTTTGCGTACTGAAAACATATTACCTGATCTAGCTAATAAAGAATTAATTACACGACATAAGGATAGTCTTGTGGTTATAGCAAAAGATATACGGACCAAAAATGGTCAAGAACATGCAGCCAAATTGGCCCACGGGGTAAACATACCTTCAAATAAATGGATTGAGGTGTCACTTTCACAAGAAAGTTGGTTTCCAGAACCCTCTCATCCAGCTCTTTTGTTGTTCACACCTAGTGAACAGAATCACTGTTTCATGGACCATGCTGTCACTCCATATTCACCCAATACTCTGATTAAGTTACCTTGTTACAATCTAACTAATAACAATATAAAAATTAAACAAGGTTATACCTTGGGTACATTTTCTATACTTACTATAAATCCAAATCATACTATTCCTACACATATAGTTGAACTAACTCAGAAATTACAAAATACCTATAAAGAATGGACACCCGCAAACCTTTACGAGGCTTTTGACCTGGATTCCACCGATCTAACCCCAGAACAAAAAGATCAACTCATTCAAGTACTGCTCAAATATCCGTCAGCACTGAGTCTGGGAGATGCAGATGTAGGATGCACTTCCATCTTAAAACATTCTATAGAAACAATGATTGACGATCCAGTGTGTGAACCGGTTAGAAGACTGCAGGGTCCAATTCTGTACGAGGTCGAAGAAGTATGTAGAAAACTGGAAGCTGATGGCATCATTCGACAATCCTTCTCCCCTTACTCAGCACCAGTTGTTCCCATTAGAAAACCCGATGGGACCATGCGTCTTTGCATTGACTACAGAAAACTAAATTCCATTACAAAAGGGGATTCTTTCCCTATACCCAATTTAACAGATACACTATTTAGTCTTCAAGGAAAACAATATTTTTCCACAATTGACCTAATAAAAGGTTATTATCAAATAGAAATGAAGGAAAACAGCGTAGAAAAGACCGCGTTTTCTACACCATTATCCCATTGGGAATTCTTAAGAATGCCCTTTGGCGTGAAAAATGGACCAGCTACCTTCCAAAGAGCCATGAATCTTGCACTAAGTCACATCTCTTGGAGGGAGGTTAGGATCTATCTTGATGACGTACTAATGGTCAGTGACACTTTTGAAAAGCATTTATCCATCTTAGAAGAAGTCCTTGGAGCATTTATGGTGAACGGATTTAAATTAAAACCATCAAAAACTTATTTACTCAGAAGAAAGGTGAAATTTTTGGGACATATAATCTCAAATGAGGGCATGATACCCTTGGAAAGAAACTTACAAGGAATAAGAGATTTCCCAGTACCAAAAACGGTCCGGCAGGTTAGACAATTTATGGGGTTAGTCAACTTTTACCGCCGACATATCCCTAATTGCTCGGTGATAGCACAACCATTGTTCGAATTATTAAAAGGTAAAAGTAATGTCAATTGGACTGAACAGTGCCAGCAGGCCTTTGATACATTAAAACAACTTCTGACTACACCACCTTTGCTAGTATATCCGGATCGCTCAGCTAATGCAGCACCACTTTTATTATATACTGATGCATCTGGAGTAGGTGCTGGAGCCTGCCTTAGCCAGGTACAAGAAAATGAAGAAAAGCCAATTGCCTTTATTTCTACGGTCTTTTCAAAAGCACAACGCAAATACAGTACTACAGAAAGGGAAGTAGCCGCCATACGGTGGGCTATAAGATCTCTAAAACCCTTTCTCTACAAAATCAAAGTAATAATATTTACAGACCATCAACCTATTTTGTTCCTTCAGAACATGCCCTTAGTAAACCCCAGAGTCGCCAGGACTTTAGAAGAATTAAATGACCTGGATTATGAATTATGTTATTTGCCAGGCAAGGAAAATATCATCGCCGATATTCTGTCCAGAGCCCATTATGAACTGAAATTGGAAGCTATGGAAACTAGTTATCTTCCAGAAATCCCCGATGGTTTTAAAGAAATTTTAATGCCTGGTGGAGGAGATTCACTGTTCCAGTGTTTTTCTCACTATGAGTATGACAACATGGAACAACATTTAGAATTAAGAGTAGAAATTGTGGATGAATTGATAGCACAACGTGAAACTTATCATTTACCAACTGGTAAGAATGCAAGAGACCTACTTAAACAATTACAACTAACTAGATATCCAGGACAAATTCCCTTTATTCATAGCATTCAAGCCTATGCTAAATTGCGACAGATAAAAGTATTGGTTTATTTTAATAAAAATCACCCTTTACAGTTTGGATTTCCTGATAGCAAAAGGAGTCTGTATTTGTTTTGTCGCGGTGGTACTCACTTTAACCGACTTATTCCAACGGCATATAAATTGCCTGAGTCAGCTACAAAGTTTTTGGAAGCATATCCCCGTCCAATTCCAATTGAACCTTCGTTATTAACTGTTATTCATTCATTGGAACCGGAGTCTCATGAGAATGATTTAGCGGATGATACTATGACCCTTGTGCAGACACTATTTAACTCTGGTGGGGAGGAGTTGAATGGTGAAGCAGATGGTAACGAAATACCTAACACAATTATTTCCTTGAAAAACTTTTCTATGATCATCAATACTCAAGATACTGTAGAGATATTAATGTCTCAAATCATTGATTGTCAGAAAAATGACCCCCTGTTGAGGCGTTTGAAAAGAGCTTTACAAAATAATCAACCTTTTCGAGGTCCCCTTAAACTATTTCGTTATTCTTTAAATTCCTTATCACTTTTAGATGATCAATTAATACATCGTAATCGAAATGATCATTACAATTATGTGGTATCATTTATTTTTGCAGTGCAGGTTGCTGTGATCAACCATTATGAGTTTGCCCATATAGGACAGCGAAAATTATACGCGTTATTAGAAAATCTAGTATGGCACCCCAAATTAAGAGGAATTTGTAAAGATGTTTCTATGTCATGTCATACTTGCCAATTGGCCAAAATCTCCAACATATTTAATACACCACCAAAAATAAAGATTAACACTAGATACCCCTTTGAATTGACAGCTGCGGATCTTGTTCAATTACCAAGATCTCGTAGAGGGAATACTTACGCATTCATATTTATAGACCATTACAGCAAATGGGTGGCTGCAGTGCCAATTAAAAGTAAACATAAAGCTCTAGTAACCGCTGCATTGGAAAGTATAATTCCCTATCTTCCACTAATTCCCTCTAGATTATTAACCGACAATGGTCGAGAATTTCGTGGACCTATTTTTGAAAACTTTTTGCGTTCATTGGACATCTATCATGTATACACTACACCCTATAACCCTTCATCTAATGGTATTGTTGAGCGAGTCAACCGAACATTATTACAATACTTGCGTGTATCTTTACAAGATCCTGCAGAATGGGACTCCCTTTTACACCATGTAATTCTAACTTATAATCATTCAAAACACTCTGAAACTGGTAAAACTCCAGCCGAAGTATTATATCGGGAGGCTCATGACATCCGTCCAAAATTACCTTGGACAAGATTTTCGCAATATTGGGATGAAGGTCATAGAAATTTTCAACCATATGTTATTGACCAATTGGTAGCATTAAAAATCCGCTTACCAGGGGATCTTACTATCAATAAGTTCAAAGAAAGGTACCAAGGTCCTTTAAAAGTTATACATGTCAATTCTAATGATGTGACTTACGTGGTGGAAGCGTTAGACACTCAACGAAAGTATCGAGTGCACCATCGTCAATTGAAACGATGGATTTCACCTCCCTTGTATTTACAAAGAACACCTATATTTATAAAATTGTTAACTAAACCTTTGGTTTTGGAGGAAGACACTTCCGAAGAAGAAGTCACTGAAGAATCAATATCAGCATCTCCAGACACGATCACAACTACACAAGCAATAAATGTTGACGATGATTCAGAAGATGATAATGACTTTTTGGGTTTTCCAGATATCCCGAGTCCGGAATTATTTAATGACGTGGTTTATCATTTAAATCAAAGCGTACTAATAGCTAATTCATTAAACCAATATTTAGACGAAAGTGACCGTAATGGACATCCTCAAGTCGATAAATTGGATGATAGTGTTAGGATCAGTCATGATCAGATGAGTGATATATCATCTTATTATTTGGGAAACTTATTTATTACTCCGGAACAACTTACACTTAGTCCATCTTTGATAGAGAACTCTCCAAATGTAACAAATATATCTGCAGAATTAATTCACACTCCTTCTTACATTTCCTATACACCCTTAATAATAACAGATAACAGAGAACTACCTCCGGTACCCAGACAAGTAAGGAGGCTTTCTTTGGAAGGCGGTGTGTCAAGAGATAGTATTTCAGATCTCCCTTGTGAAACAAATGTTGAGAGTGTCTATTCCCCATTAAAATTTTTAGAAACTGTTACTACTCCATCGCCGAGAACTGAAATGCCTAAATTAATATTTTCCCCTAGTAGTGATGAAGAAATGGAGCCGTCCAATCTTACCGAACAGACAATTAAAGAATTTTTAGAATGGGAGAAATCTCCTGTAGCCATTCCAGAAGTAGCACGAACTACTTTTAGCAGTAAAAAGAAAGTAGTGCACTGGGCACCTGAAGCGATGGCTTTGCCAATTCCTGCTAGTGGATATGATCAAACTATAGAAGAAATTGATTTTTCGGAACCAGTTGCTGCTCGTACTCGAAAGAGATCAACTGCAGTAGAACTAGGTGAACCTTGGGTCCAGACCCGCATCCTGGAAAGGCGTAGGAGGACCAATCAAGATGGTGAAGTAATCTCAGATAACCAATCAAAATAGATGGAACATAAACCCACATATGTATATTGATAGTTTAGTTTAGGAAACTAGTTTATTTTGTATTAGGTTAGATTAGTATATTTATGTGTGCCTAGCATTTTTGTAATTTTGTAAATTTATGTTTTTAATAAATATCCCTTTCTTTGCCTTTATATTTTTATTTCTGTAAATTTTTTATGAATAAGTATTTAAGCAGAATAAATAAATACTTAAATATTTAATAAAGCAGTAAAACAGAGGAAAGTATCAACGTGTGAGCAATCATCTAATGGCCGACCGGACAAAAATGAATGCAGAAATGGGGGACACAAAATTACTATGTGAACATCAACTATGTATACGTTACTTGTATACTTACTATGTGTACATACTATGTGTACATTGTGTACATTATGTACATTAACAAATTACTATGTGAACATCAACTATGTGTGCATTAATCCATTACTATGTGACCATCAGCGATTGCTGTGTGAACCTTAACAAATACTGTGTAAGCCTGGTTTTCTACATGCTTTTAACATCTCAGAAACATCTACTTAAAAAGGAGGAAAACTCTGAGATTAATACATCAAATTAACCCTTTGAGAATTGTACAATCTTGTTGTGTTGAGGTTTGTAGTTTTGGTTGTTTGTTCAATGTGTTGTCGTTTTGGTTGTTTTGTCCATTGGTTGTTGATGATGTTGCTACATCTCCTATCCGTCATGTTACGACGGGTGGGGAGGAACATGTAGAGATTTTATTGTAAGCTTTTGTTGTCTTGAAATGTTTTTGTTGTTTATGTGTTTTGTTCTTTTCTTTTCAGCAACTTACCAATGATCTCACTTATTAAGGGTTGTTAAACGAATGCAAATAGCTTTGAAGATTTACAACCCTTGTCACAAATCTTGACTTTTGAATCTTATGGCCTTGGTAAGATGAAATGTATTACATAAGTTCTTTGATACAAAACAAAAATAACTAAAATTGATGGATGAATAAGAGAAAGGTCGTATTTTTGAGTCTTTCTTTTATACTTATTTTTAGGCCTGAATAGTTACATTGCCTGGTACCTTGTACTCTACATTTACTGACTGTGTTGGATCACCTTGTTCCACAAGAGTTTAACCTTAACGATTGTTAAGGTAGGGCAGTGATTGTTGTTATTTAAAGATTTAGTAGTTTATTTTTTTGTAGTCATGTTGGATACTTTTATTTTTGCTATGAAATTAATATAGAATCTTGTAGTTTGAATATCTTATTGGTAGAAAATACTATATAGAATGTACACTTGTGTAGATATGTTTTATATAATTGTATGTTCAGGTTTCAGGTAGTGGAGCTTATTTTGAATTCAGGTAGTGGAGCCTATTTTGAATTCAGGTAGTGGAGCCTATTTTGACTTCAGGTTGTAGAACCGAGTAATTACTGCCTTGCTCCTAAACCTACAGAACTCTTCTTTTACACATATTTATGACCAGAAACCATTTGCCTATTTAGACCACAAAACCAGTATTATTGACTTTATCTTTACTTGAGATATATGGTGAAAAAAAAAACTGTCTCAAGTGTTAATTATTTAATTTGATATTACACCCACTCATAGAGTTGGGTAAATTGTGTGAAGTAGTATATACATTTTTTTGAATCTGTTAAGAGGATTTGTGATATGCTATTTTGTGATATAATTATTTACTGTGAAATCAAAACGATAAAATTTTTATAATCGATAAACATAACACTACAAGTGAATTCTTAATCGCGTCAAAAACATTGTTTGAGTTTACTTACCAATTTATATTCTTAATTGCTTTATGTATCAAAACATTTAGTTGAGGTTGTGGTTGACACCATATGTTGTGTTAACAGGACTCATTGACCAAAATACTATATATATATATATATATATACAAATATACTTTTAAAAGTTTGTTTTTCTAATATTTGTTTATTGTTATTATTGTCATTTTTCATTATTTTTATTTGTTCAATTTATGTAAATTTTCTAGTATTTAAGTTATTTATGTGCTCAATTGGTGCCAATTGTATTGAACCTTTAGGAAGGCCCCAGCACTGGAATCTATACTTTTTTTTTATTGGTTAAAAAATTGTATTGAACCTTTAGGAAAGCCCCAGCACTGGAATCTATACTTTTTTTATTGGTTAACAATTGTATAAAACCTTTAGGAAAGCCCCAGCACTGGAATGTATATTTTCTTTATTGGTTAAAATTGTAAAAATGTATTTCTTTTTGAGTGTAAAATACCTATTATTATATGCCTATATGTATGTGATTTTTATAATATAAAATAAATATACATGACCCTTTAAATATACCTACACCCCTTTTGTTTTTTTAGTCTTCAGAAGGGTTGCATGTGGATATTCTGTCACGTTCTTACATTGGGGCCTTGTGGACATCACTAAAAACCATCTTTTAGCCTTAATATCCCTAACAATGATAGAACCATTCTACTCTCTCTCTTTGTTTTTTTTTTACAATTACACCATAACTTTATTCATTGTTAACCCCTTCCTGGGTGCTTGAGGATCTTTGGATTCTTTAACTGAACTGTAGGTTGAACTATATGAAGGTGTGGTAGACTTGACATTTTTGTTTCTAATTAAGTATACTATTTTTTTTGCAATTACTACACTTACTAACCTTTTCTTCTCCCTCTTCGCATGCATCTGTGTATCTATTTTTATTTACCTCTCTAACCGGCGCATGTGGATTGTTAATGTATATATATATATTTATATGCATATTTCTTTTGAGTTTTTAAGGACCAGTGGCTGATTTCATTGCCTGTGTGCTGTTCTTGTTCTGGGCGTTATTTGAGTGGTCTGTGAAGAGGATTGTAAGTGAGAGGTTGAAAATTAAGATAAACTAGGTGGTGTTTTACTTATAGGTAACTATTCTTTACATTTGTGTTTTTTACACCCATCCTGCTGCTTATTACATTTTGTTAATGACTTGTTTTTCCCTTTTGCATATTACTGCTTGGAATGATGAATGCGCATGAAATCTCACCTCATTTGGCTTAATCTGTTATCATTGTCCGTTCTCACATTTTATTTGGAAGCTGTTTGGAAGGAGGAAGTGTTGCAGTTGATCGAGACGTAAGTTATTAGCAACTACAAATTTTTGTGTATGATTAGGCCTTTATTTAGGATAAAGTCGTTTACTGTGCAAATTACATTTCTATTTTTGTCCCATTGCCCTAATCTCTAACTCTCATCAGTCAATGATCATCTTCTTAACAATACACGATTACCCCAAAATCTTCCACCCTTACAATATATATATATCATGGCCATATAGGGGGCTCGGCTCGAGCCCCCTAAAAGAGTTTACCCTTTTTAAGGGGGCTCGAGCCGATAGGGGAACGAAGGGGGGGACGTTTCCCATACCCGGAGGGGATGGTCGGAGGAACCCCCGCGACACCCAAAGACCAAAGAGGGGGGTTCTGGCTCCCGCCCGGAGGGGGGATTAGTCCCCCCCGTATGTCCACCTAAGAGACCGAGAGCACCCCGGACTCCTGACATCGGGCAGTCCTAAGCCCGGTGGGTATTCGTTAAGTTTTAAACACCCCTTACAACTCGGGGGCCTATTTTTTTGCGTCAAAGTCTTTTTTTTCCTGTGCCATGTATTCAACAATGTGTATGCCTTACTGTAGGGGCTGTCGTTCTCTAGTTACATACTGTTTCAAACATAACATAATATATAATATATATATATATATATATATATATTAAATATATATATATATATAATATATATATATATATATATATATATATATATATATATATAGTAGTACTATATACCGTAATATATATATATATAATATATAATATATATATATATATATATTATAATATATTATATATTATATATATATATATATTATATATTATATATATATATATATTATATAAAATATCGAATTAATAATCTGATATATTCCAATACTCGATATTAATCAATATAAGTTCGATAATATCGAATTATCACCTCAACGAAAAGATTGAATTTTACCGGCCTGCCATTGCTAGAACTTATTTTAAACTCAATATATGTTAAATAGTTTAGTAGTTATTGCAAAAATTAAAATTTTGGGCCCTTTTTATGTAACAGCACTATAAATATATTATATATTATAATATATATATATATATATATATATATATATATATATATATATATATATATATAATATTATTATATATATATATATATATATATATATATATATTATATTAATATATATATATATATATTATAGTTATCACCACTTAATTTTAGTTTCAGGTATTTTTCTTTAATTTTTTTTTTAGGTTAGGCAATAGGTAGGTAAGTGTTAAGTAAGTAAGTAGGTTAGGTTTAGGTTAGGTTAGGTTAGGTTAGGTAAGGTAAGGTTATGGTGACTGGCATAACTAACTGCATATACATATAGGCCTATCCGCATCTAACTTAACGCTAACAAAAACTAAAGGAAAAATACCTGAAATGAAATTAAGTAGTGATTAACTATATATATATATATATATATATATATATATATATATATATATATATATATATATATATATATATATATATATATTATAATATATATATTATTATATAACCGGTATATAATATATATATAATATATATATATATATATTATATATATATATATATTATATATATATATATATATAATCTAATATAATATATATATATATATTTATATATATTATATATATAATATATATATGCTGCAAAATTCAAATTTTTTAATTTTTTATTTAATTTTTCAAAAAAATTTTAAATACTACATTTAAGTTAATATATACGTATATATAAAAAAATATTTTCATTTTGAAAAAAAATTTTTATATAAATTTACCGAAAGCCAATGTCACTCTTAAATGTTTGAACAAACTAAAGTTGGATAATTGGGTAACAATGATATCCGATTAACTTTACGATATCGGAAAAAACAATCGATATCTGAAAACATTACCTCAAACTGGACTATTACCAAAATAATAATGAAGAATAAAGAAGACCAAATAAATAGTAATCTCTTTAGGAAAAAAAGTTACAGCCTCTCAAAGGTGTTAAAACTTTCGTAGGATTTTCCCATAAAAAAAAATATATTTTTTTTAAAAAAAATCACAAGATATATATATATATATATATATATTATATATATATATATATATATATATATATTATATATATATATATATATATATAATTATAGTATATATTATATATATATAATACTCTAAAAATATAATAAAGCATAAAAAAACGGAAATGATTAAAGTCTTTAGGTAAAAAAAGTTACAGCCTCTCAAAGTTTAAAATTTTCCCATAGGATTTCTAATAAAAAAAATTAGTGGGCCTCGTGCTCGTTTTAGGGCCATCCTAGTTCAGGTTATGATAAGATCTGTTAATTCTACATAGATTTTCTCTGTGTATACCTAACAAAACTTATTATAACCTGAACTAGAGGGCCTGAAATGAGACCTAACTTTCATGGATCAAAAATGAAAAGTCTAGGAGATTTTTAACAACTTTGAGAGACTAACTTTTTTTCTTAGAGACCACAGAAAGTAGTAGCGCAAAGGGGTGTCACCCCCAATTTTTATAAAAATCACAGGATATACTTTACCAAAATAAATAATAGCCTACTGAAGAATAATGTTAATGAAAATGGGTGCTCGCTTTAGGGAAAAAAAGTTACAGCCTCTCAAAGTTATTAAAACTCCCCATAAGATTTTATTAGGAAGAAAAAAAAAATTGTCTAAAAACCACAGGATATAGTCTAAAAAAATAATAATGAAGCTTAAAAAAATGAAAATAGTTTAGGTCTTTAGGAAAAAAGTTACAGCCTCTCAAAGTTTAAAATTTTCCCATAGGCTTTCTTATAAAAAAAATTAGTGGGCCTCATGCTAGTTTTAGGGTCATACCTAGTTCAAATTATGATAAGATTTGTTAATTCTACATAGATTTTCTGTGTACACCTAACAAAACTTATCATAACCTGAACTAGAGGGCTGATATGAGACCTAACCTAGATGGATCAAAAATGAAAAGTCTATGGGATTTTTAACAACTTTGAGAGGCTGTAACTTTTTCTCCTAAAGAGAGCACCCATTTTCGCTTTCATTATTCTTTATTATTATTTTTTTTTAGAGTATATCCTGTGATTTTTATAAAAATCGAGGGTGACACACCTCTGCACTACTACTACTGAGACCTCCGATTTTCATTTTCACTATTCTTCATTATTTTTTTTAGAGTATATCCTGTGATTTTCATAAAAATCAAGGGTGACACCCTCTGCTCTAATATTACACTTTCCTGTATAGATAAAACAATATTAAACTGTGTGCAAAGTAAATTTCATTAGAGAACTCTGACATTACCAGGCTATACATAATGTACCTAATATAGACAAATTAGATTGAGGTAGAATAAACTAAAGAATATCAAAATTATCTGTATAGTGATCTAACCTAAACTAAATATGATCATATACACATAAGAAACTATATAAAATTTTAACTAGTCCTATTCATTTACTGAACAAGTATTTAACCAAATTCAGTCAAATTGTTTTCTTTTTTAGCTTTCCATCATAATCTAGTAGTAAGGACCTCTCTTTTAAAATAGAGGTGTACTAGATTCAGGATCTGATTCTGACTGAATTAGGGATGGCCAAAAAATATCGAGATATCGATATTTTGGGCACAATTTATCGATATTTCTAGGTGATAAATCGATATTTCGATATTTTTTCTTAACAATATCGGGAAGGCAAATATCTTTTCCAAAAAAAAAAAAAAAAATTATTTTTGATGGCCGGAAAAAAATAATCTTTATTCCCCTCTCCCGACACCCTGAAGTGAAACTCTCTCTTTCTCTCCCGATATAATGTCAGGTATATAATAAACCGAAAAATTAGGGTTTTAGACTTTACGTCTTTTCGAGAACCAAAAATAGGAAGAGGAAGGGGATCCTCAGAAATCGTAGTACATAGCTAGATGCGCACATGGCACATGACACATAGTCAAATAGTCATTCTGACTCTGTGACTCTGTCCGGCGTCCGCACTCTGCAGTTGATTTCCTTTTCATCATTTCAAAATTCAATCATTCTGCATTCAACGTTTTAATTCATTTCTATTGATTTCAGTAATCTTTTTTTTTTTTTTTTTTTTTTTTTTTTTTTTTTTTTTACAGTTGTCATCACCACTCACGGGCAGAGTCCTGTTCAAGGAGGGGGTGTTGCACACATCAGTTATTCATCAACTAACGCAAATTACGCAGATGAGTTCTGACGCAGGCCTTTAAGTGAGAGATTAAATTCAGCAGGAAAACACAGAAGATGGAAGAGAATTCACCAGAACACAAGAGGTGGCAGAAAGAAGGAAGCACCACAGCGAACAAGCCGGGAGTTACCAATATCACACAAAACTCATGCGCCGACACAGCACCCCTTGTGCTACGAGGGCGATCTTAAAGGTGGTGGTACGAAGTGATAAGTTCCCTCGAGCACCTGCCGCTGCGGTACCTATAGAAAAAGAGATAATGCACCAAAACATCGCGCCGCTAAAGATAGAGGGTCAAACGTTAACTGGAAAATGCAGCAACAGTTTATAAGGCTTTGGGGGGGGGGGGGGGGGGGGGGGTGGCCTTTGAACTCGACTCTAAAAGCCGGGTGAAACCGAGCCCCCCCAGATATGAAGAGCAGTACTCAACAAGGGCGGATGAGGCCCCTGTATAGCTGGGCAACTGAGAAAGAGGAAAAAAAAGTCCTCGTAGTCTTAAACAGAACTCCCCCAGTTTCTTGGAGGTCCGCCCTAGCAACCATTGTGATGTGAGGAGAGGTTTTCCAAGACATTTTTTTGTTTATGTTAAGGGGAGTGTTCATCTTTGGCTGGGGCTGATCCCAGTTTCAGCCCCACCTACAAAATGGACATGAAACATGGAATTTTTCAGCGATTATTG
>JABUQX010121133.1:0-20000 GCA_015478945.1 Trachelipus rathkii
AAAAAGAGAGTATAATTTATTTTGTTGTTAGCGGCGCTTAGTAAAAAAATTTTTTTTTGAAAAGAATATCGGCTTTGCAGATATTAAGAGAAAAAGATCGAGACCATTGTCGATATATCGAAATTTGATTTGTATTGGCCATCCCGTGACGTATGTTAGTTGGGGTTCTACATTTCCAGCTGCAACCTGGACTAACAGGAACCCACTGTAGTGGTCCTGGACAGAGCTAGATGAAGAACATTTCTATTGTTCCTAGTCACTTTTATATGAGGCATGTATCAAGGCGCCCTAGCACTAACGTTTTCTCGCATTCATATTACTGATAATACTAATCATTATGTATCATGATAGTGCAGTGGATTCCCAAGATCCGCGCTTCACTATCGACCCGCGCAGGTGTCTACAACAACCATCCAAAGGGTCTCATGAAAGTTAACATACAAATATTTGGGGGAGTTCATGAAGCATGTAAATGGAGGGTGGTTAGTGGACTCATTTAAACATGTATATATTTCAATTAAATTAAATTAGTATATTATCAATAAATTGTGTAAAGTTAGTAAAGTATCTCGCTTTGAGCTTGTAAAAACTTGCACATTATGATATACCAGAACTCCTATGGGATTTTTTATGGATTTTTTGAGGAAAAATAAAATCAAAATATTTTGATTTTTTGGATTTTTTTTGGATTTTTTTGAGAATCGTGACTTCACGCGAAATAAATTTGTAAACAAACATTTTTTTTTGTTAAGTTCGATTAAGTATTATTGTTAACCCTAGGCCACCCTATATCAGGAAGTTCAAAATCTTTAAATAGGCTTAATAGTCTATGTACACAATGAAACAACAGCGAACATGTAAAAGAAGAGCTAAATTTGTAATAATGAATTAATATATTAACAATCATAAATAAAGAAACATGTTTGAAACATATTTTTAGTGATTGACATGTTTTATATGTGAAATTTGAAACAGAGTAAGCCTTGCTATGATAATATTATTTTAACTAAATTTATTTATTTCAATGAAATTAAATCACTTAAATATGAAAAAAAATTAAAAATATATATAAAATATGTCAAAAAATCAAAAAAAAAAAAGCAAAAATCAATGATTTTTTTGGAAGCAAAAATATCAACGTAGAAAAAATCTATGTTATGAAAAAAATCAATTGAGTTTTTTTCCGTGAAACATCACCTGCCAGTATCATCATGTAACACGCATACGCGCAGTAGAAAATTTTTGTCACATCTCCTTGTCACTCATGAGCCTTCGCAGAAGACAGCGTATGTAGAACTACGTTACTTGGACAATATATCAATGTCGTCAGTTCATAAATAGATGTGAAGACAAATACGTTCATGTTGTTTCCTAGATCTTGAAAAGGAAAGTACTAAGAAAAATATTTTTCAAAAATATAAGACTGGTAGTTAAGGCCAATATCACATAATTAAAATGAATCAAATTTCAATGTCATTTTTGGTTGGAGAGCAGCCGGAGAAAAGTTAAGTATCATTATTGTTTTTTTATATATACATTTATATTTTTTCTACTCCGTCAGTTAAGCAAAGATAGATATTAAATTACGCGCGATCAAATGACTCGAAGTTATTTTTTTTAATGTTTGGGAATGACTTGAAGTTTTTTATGTTGCCATACAGTAGGGTTTTATTTTATATATTAAGGATAAAGAAAACAGTGAAGCAAGTGAAGGGACAGAGGGATATTTCGCAATAGTCATGCTATAACTTTGCTATATATATATATATAAATATATATTAATAAATATTATATATATAATATATATTATATATATATAATATATTATATAAATATATAATATATATATATATATTATATATATATATATATATAATTTATATATATATTAATATAATATATATTATATTATATATATATATAATTAAATATAATATAAAGTTTTAGCCAAAAAATCATCAATTCATCAGTAAGCAGGGGGTCTAACGCCCAAAACCGAAAAACATGGCAAGTGGTCCCTACGAGACAAAAAAAAGTTTGGGGACCTCTGAATGTAAGTGGATTGAATGCGCAGCTTTTTAACCATAAATTTACAAAGGTGCGTCTATTTATATATATAACTAAATATATATAAAGTTAATTATAAACTAATTAAAACCTAACGATATACAAACCAGTGTTAGGCTATATTACTGCACCAATGGTAGACATGTGCACTATCGTGCGTAAATAACGCCCCCGCAAGCCCCGCGGTGCGGGGGGGGCGCAGGCAGCCGAGAGCGTGCGCACGGCTGGTATAGAAGGGATGAAGCACAAATTTTTCGATGAAAAACTCCATAATGAAAGCTCTCTCTCTCTCTCTCATCTACTCTCTCTCCTCTAAATATATATATATAATATATAATATTATATTATTATATATATATATATATATATATATATATATTAATATATATACTATATATAATTATATATATATATATATATATAATAATTATATAGTATATTATAAAATTATATATAATATATATACTATATAAAATATATATATATTACAGCGAATTAATGTTAAACCCGATATATTGATAGTAAATCTAAGAAACTTTCTCATATTATTGATTTTGTTATGCCAGGAGTTATTGACCCGCTTCTTAAAAAGTTCACTCTGGAGAATGAGATGATAGCAGAACAAAATATATGAGTGCTCCTATTCAGAATGAACTCGTTATTTTGGCTTCACAACATGTGCTACCGTAACATAATAAGTGGAAAGTCATATTTTTGTTTTCACTTTTTTCTCTTATTTTTAGATACTACGGCACAAGATATTTCTAAAACTGAGACCAACTGTCAGTAGTAATAAGATATTCCTGCATCAATTACGATTGAAAAGAAGCTTCAAAATTAATGAGTCATTCCGGGGTTTATCCCATAAATGAAAATAAAAGGCCGAAGGTTTAGAAAGAAAAGTGTGTAAGTTTTTTGGAAAGCAATAATTTTAATCAATTAAAAAGTTGCAGAGGGCAGGGAGCCTATAATGATGGTGTCTACTAGTTATAGTGGGAGAAGTACAATTGGCTGCCAGATCGCAAAATCTAAGAGGACGAAAGTCGCTCTAATGCAGAGTATGTGCCAATTGAGTGCAAATCACAACGCTTAACTTAGGTCTTGAATGATTCCTGTAAAAGGTAGATTACAGAAACGATTGTTTTTTTATGATGTGATTAATGAGAAATATGGGTATTTCAGTCAGTGAGTCTTCCAAGATGGCAATTACTGAAAGAAATTTCTTCAGTAACCTGCATGGTCAACAAAACTGTTTAAAAGATCTGTATCCCAACCCTCAGTATGGTCTTCGAAGTTCGATTGCTTGTTGTCAGTTCTAAATAGTTAATTTCATTTATAAGTTTATTTGAATTTGTTTATTCAAAAATCATGGTCTAACTTCTATACGAACAGTTTATATGTAAAAAATCTCTGTAAAATGTCTTTTGAATATGAAAAATGTCTTCTTATAAATTCATTTTTATGCTTGTGTTTCAAAGCAAAAAATTTGGAAAGTATATTAACATCACTTAAAACACTCCAAAAATCAGACAATAGATCTGGATGAAGCTTCCCACTCTTTTAGAAAAAGGTGTGTAACACCTCTTGGAAATCCTTAAATTGAGTTTGCGGGAGTAGTGTTTTTGACTCCAGCAGTGGGAGAGCGCCCAGGAAATTGCAAGAAGCTGGCAAGTGAAGACGTGTCATTGCCGTACTAAATGCGCAAAAGCAAGTGACGTGGAAGCTCATTTGGAGATGAAGCTTTTCACTAAGATGTTGATTCATTGAGATCTTTTGAACAATTGCAGGTTGGAGGAGTTTTTTACAGATGACATTGAATATACTAATAGGATGCCAAGTGATCGAGGAAGGTATCAGATATGAGTGAAGCTGAAACAGATGTTTTGGGGTTTTTGAGGCCCATAACAGCCCTTATCAGAAAACCAAACAGATGAAAGACCTCATGGAGTCTGTCTGACAATTTGTAAACAAAAAAATTATGAAGCCGACAGTGGACAAGTTCTTTTAGTTACGCAGAATTGTCTGGTTCAAATTGTAATATGTTGTAGGCTAAGAGTGAGAAGAATAAAGAAAGAAAAACGACAAAAATAATACAAGTGACAGAATAATTTGAGTTGATTGAAAAATGTGTGTCTTGTAGTATTTTCCCAGAAGTGTGATACAGCTTTTAATAATGTTTTACACTCCCAGTAAAAACTTCATCATCTGCTGAGAGGGATCTTTTTCAAAATATCTATACTAAAAAAGTTTTTGGAGAAGTACCATGACAGACCGTAAGGTTAGTGAATTGGCTGTAAACTTAGCATAGAAGTATGATCGAGAGAAGGATGCTCGCGCACCATGGACTTGGGAAATTAAAGATGCGAACATTTTTGTGATGCAAAGAGACGAAGGGAATTAATGAACATTTATTAGAAAACTATTAATGTCAAAGTTAAAAAAAGTAATGCAAGATAAGGATTTTGTTTATTAGTAAGTTTTTACTTTACTTTACCAATAACAGTTTATGTAAAAGTGTTTAAAAATGCGCATCTCTTTATATATATAATAAAAACCTTTTTTTCATATGTAATAACTATAAACTCTGGTTCTTTTGTAATGCTAGTGTGATTTTTTTCTTAAGTAATGAGCTGATATAAATTTATTTGTCATTCAAAGAATAATTGCATGACTAAAGGGGGCGCACAAAATAGGTCGCGGGGGGGCGCAAACTGACCTTAGTTTTACGCCACTTGAAACTGGGCACTATTGCGCATATAATCATAAGGCATAAGGAAATAGCATACCATAGGACAGCATATTAGCGATTGTGTTCGGTTAGAGATCTCTACTAGAAGGGATTTTGATATTGTGGGGCAGGTGTATTCTGAGATAGAGGTCAGAAATATGAGGTAATTGTTTGACCCAGAAGGGTTGGATCCGCGACCGGCCCAGTGACTTTATTATGAAAATCACTAGATAGGAATACGTCTCCAAATAATAATAATTTAAGAATAGTGAAAACGAAAATCGTTGATTCGCTCTCTTTAGGGAAAAAAGTTACAGACTCCTCAAAGTTAAAAATCCCATAGGATTTTTCATTATAAAAAAAAATTTTTTTTTGAAAAATCACAGGATATACAATATTCTAAAAAAATAAGGTAATTAAAATGCTAAGGTTGACTTGAGTACACGTACATAGTATATTAAAATTATAACATTTCATTTAACATAAATGGTTTTAAAAAAATTATTTTGAAGTTTTTTTTTTACGGATTTTTGTGTATTTATTAGCATATATTTTAAATGTATAAATAGTAAAATAATAACGTTCCGAAAATTTTAAACGGCTAATATTTCTCGTTTTTTTTAAGGGAGTGTGCTTCTATGATGCGCTATTGTGTTCGATTTTTTATATATCGATTGCATTAAATATTTTTTCCCGATAATCAGTTTTTAAATATCTTTCCTACAATAGTCAAATTTTACATGCTAAAGACTACGTAATATATTAAAAAAAAAAAAAAAAAAATTTCGCAAACGAATTTTGTTTAAAGTAATTAAAAAATAAAATAAATAATAATAAGTAATAATAAATATTTTTTCTTATAAAATAACATACGTACAATATATATATAATATATTATAGTAGGTAATTATTATATATTACTATAATATATATATATATATTAATTATATATATATAATATATATATTATATATTAAATATTATATATATATATATATATATATTATATATTATAGTATATTATATAATATAATATATATATAAGTATGGGCAAAATTTATTGTGACCAGTGGAAAATTTACGAGTACGTTGAAACAAGCTGCGTGAGTCGGTATTAGATCGACTCGTGCCGATTTTCGTGAGGCGATTGAGTCCCACTAATATAATATATATATATATTATTAATATATATAACTATATTATATAATATATATAATATATTAATATATTTATAATATATTATATATAATATATATCACAGGCCCATATAGGGGGCTCGTAAGCTACGGAAACAGATGGGGGGTACGTTTCCATACACCCCGTTAGGGGAGGGGCAGGGGAACCCCCCCGCGACACCCAAATATCCAAGAGGCGAGGGTTCCGGAGACCTCCTCCGGAGGGGGGAAATAGATCGCTTAAACCCTTTCGTTTCGGCCCGAGAAGGCCGAGAAGACCCCTGACTCCTGAATATCGAGGGGCGGTCTACCCCTTGGGGGATACCCATTAGTTTAAAAAAAATATTAAAAAAAAAGAAAACTAATGGGTACCCCAAGGGGAGACCGCCCCGATTTTGGCAGAGTTCGGGGTCTTCTCGGCCTTCCGGGGAACGAAAGGGCAGGGTATAACTATTTCCCCCCTCCGGGAGGGTCTTCGGACGGATCTCCCGCTCTTTGGTATTTGGGTTGTCAGCGGTGGGTTTATCCTCCGCCTCCTACCCCTACGGGGTGAATGGAAATACGTCCCACCCCATTCGTGTTCCCCGGTGCGGGCTACGAGCCGCCCTAATGGGCCGTGATATACTATATAATATATATATATAATATTAAATACTATATATATATTTATATATATTAATATATATATATTAAATATATATATATATATATATAATATATAATATGCACATAATAATGGGCTGTTGATAATATAATATAAGTATATATTATATAATATTGATACTTATTATATATATATATATATTATAAGTATATATTATATATATATATATATTATATATAGTAGTTATATAGTATATATTATATATATATTATTATTAATAGTATGATATATATATATATATATTATACTGTGTGTGTGTGGTGTGTGGTGTGTGTTTTTGATTTGTGTGATATTTAATTTCGTAATTACTTTGTGCTTTTGATATTGTATATTACGCTATAAATATATTTTACGAAATTATTTTATTATCTGAAGACTTTTAAAGTATTACGCAATAGTAATATAATTCGATTCCTCTGAAATTAGTGAAAAAATCCTGATTTATAAAAAAATAAATATCGATATCGATGTAATCGATAAATTCTGAACAGCAAATTATCACACAGTGATTCATATCCTACACGAAATAACGGAAAAAAGCCCGAATTGTCAATGCATGGTGAATTGTCATTAAATTTGAAACTCCTGGTCGGTTTTCAGGGTCAAAATAAACCTCAGAAGTGAACAGTTAATAATTCAAAATAATTTTTAAAACCTTTTTGTAAATGAAATGTTTTATTGATTTTTGATATAGCTATATAACGTGAACTGGAGTCACAATACTAGCACAATTACCAAAAATATATATAATGAAGAAATAGTGGAAACGAAATTCGGCGGACATCTTTAGGAAAAAAAATTATATGGCTTCATCAAAGTTTTAAAGTTTCTCATAGAACCTCGCTTAATAAAAAAAAATTAGTAGGCCTCATGCCTGTTTTAGGGCCATCCTAGTTCAGGTTATGTAAATAAGATTTGTTAATTCTATGCAAGTAGTAAATGATAATGCAGAAAGATCCGTAGCAAAAAACTTCTCATAACCTGAGTTAGAGGGCCTGAAATGAGACAACCTGGATTGATCAATATTGAAAAATGTATGGGAGTTTTAACAACTTTGAGACGCTAACTTTTTTTCCTAAAGAGAGCAACAATTTTTGTTTTCACTATTCTTCATTATTAATTGTTTTTTAGAGTATATCCTGTGAATTTTTTATATAAAAATCTGGGGGTGACAACCCTTCTGGGTAACAATTACCGCTAAAATTTTTTTAAATTATTATTTTTACAAATTGATCTATATACATTTTAAGTTTAATATTTTCAATAAAAATGTAAAAAATAACGAGACGAAAATTATAAACTGGTAAATTTCTCGTTTTTATAGGGATATCATTATTGATCCATTTTGAAAAAAAAAAAATTATATTGATTGCATTAATATTTTGGTAATAGTTGAGTTCAACAGATTCTATAAAAGTATCAATATTTTTTTTTTCGATAAGCAGTTTTTTTTATACATCTTTTGGTAATAGTAGCGCAGAGGGGCTTCACCCTTGATTTTTATAAAAATCATAAGATATACTCTGAAAAAAAAATATGGCAGTGTCTTTAGGAAAGTTACAGCGCCTCAATGTTGTTAAAACCCATAGGATTTTCTTTAAAAAAATTTTTTTTTTTTTTAAAAATCACAGGATATACTCTTAAAAAAATAATAATGGACCATAAAAAAAAATATAAATTTTAAAAAAATAATAATGGACCATAAAAAAATAACAATATTTAAGTCTCTAGGAAAAAAAGTTAAAGCCTCTCAAAGTTAAAAATTTTCCTATAGGCTTTCTTATAAAAAAAATTAGTGGGCCTCACACTCATTTTAGGGCCATCCTAGTTCAGGTTACAAGATTTGCTAAGTATACATAGATTTCTCTGTGTATATATACCTAACAAAACATAGCATAACCTGAACTAGAGGTCCTGAAATGAGACCTAACCTGGATGGATAAAAAATGAAGTCTATTGGAGTTTTAACGACCTTGAGAACACTGTAACTTTTTCCTAAAGTTATAATTTTGTTTTTTTTTTATTATTTTTTGAGTATATCTTTCATCCCCATGTAAAAGTACTAAAACAGTGGTGCCAACCCTCTTTCATATAGCGTCGGGCGGGGTGACCGGGCCCGCCTCTTTAGGAGGGGTGATTCGGTCCACTCTAAATAAAATAAAAAATAATAAAAAAAAATAAAAAAATTTTCGCTCATTTAATAGCCACGCGGTAGTACTATATAAAGTTTTATTAGATCAATCTATATTTCTAGACAAGTTTTTATATTTTTAAAAAATGTTAGAAATTAGGGTACAAAATGTCCTTCAATAGAATTTCACTTTTGAAAAATGTGTTTTTTTTTAACTTCGTTATAAAATGAAAAATTGTGGATGGAATTTTTTAATTATTTGTTTTTCAAAGGTCACTCGAGTATGGTAGCTTTAAACTGGCAAAGTAAATTAATTTTTTCCAAACAGTATTAGAGGCAAAATCACGGGGCCTAACTTTGTTTTGATCCAAACAGTAAAAAATTGATGGAGGGGTGGACTCGGACGCACCATTGTTTTGTCGTATTTTTACGTATTATTAATTGACATTTTATTATCAAATATAATTAATTTAAATATAATAAATAGTTACTTTTAAAATTAGTAAAATTAAAAATAAAAAATGAAATTTATAATTAAAAATACAAATTCAAAAAAGTGCAATTATTTGAGCGGAGACAGGGGTGAATAGTGGACCACATGTTATTTTTATTACTTATTTTAATGTATCATTAATTGACATATTTATTACTTATTACTTAATTTTAATATGATAAATAAATTATTATATTAAGTAAAAAATTAAATATATATATATTGAACTTTATACGTAAAAGAAGGAATTAAAAACGGATGGTTGATAGTCACGCCCTCAATGGTGGTTCCGCTTCACCCCTCCAACCGGTCAGGCTGAGGAGGCTTTATTTAAACTTTAATAAAAACTTTTATTATTAGAATTTACATATTAATTTTTTTGTTTAAATTTATTACCTACTATATGGCCTTAGAATTTCAGGAGGAAAAAAATTCCAAAAAGTGCATTAGGGGATAGTCGGAGACTAAGTTATGCCTAAGGTGGTCCGAGTCACCTCGCCCGACGCTATATAAAATTTAATGCAGTCTAACCCAAATTTTTTCTTTTTGTTTAAATTCGTTTTAGGACGCCACATTAATTAGGTTTATCGGTAAGTTTATGATTAATATATATCTACAGTAAATGAGTCCTCATAACCTTCAGTTTATTTATTCATAAAATGTAACCAAAAGAAATGATATATAAAACCCTGGAATAATGTTCCTTTAAAAATATCTTAAACTTGGCAAATTTTTTTATTAACAAAAGAATTTGGCAGAGTTGATTCATAGGAATATCAAACTCACGGGAATTGTGGAGTCGGAAAGTTGAGGAGTCAGCAATTTTGACAGAGGGTTGGGTCCAAGAGTCTAAGCAAAACTTTTTAAATATTGAAGAAAGTAGGAGTCCGACGTTCACCTGATAACCCGGAATATTATCAAGATAAAATAGTTTTAGATAATTTGAGAGTCAGACAAAATTTGACTGAGACTCAAGTTGTGAATTGTGACTGCCTTGTGGGTGACTTCAATCACTTCATACAGTTTCACTGGCTCACTTGAGACTTCTACATCACAAAATGCAATTGCAAACTTCGAAGTTTTTTAACTCTGACACCTTGAGTGTTTCAATTTTGGACTCATTTTAATAATTCAACCTTCACCTTATACCTCCAATATTTTAAGATGGCTGAGAAATAAAAGACACTCCATGGTACATAAGAGAATTTTCTTCTCACATTGACAAATGATATTCTACTAGCTGCTGTTTATAATAAGTGATCCTATCTTACAAGGTAAGACCTACTGAAGATTTCAACAACAAAAAGCTAAACCTGCACTTTGCAAAGTGTCAATTTGTATTAAAGGGTTGAAGGAAGTTCAAGAACAAAAGAGATACATCTGACATATTGTATAGTGATGAAACTACAACTATACCCATTACTACCTTCTCAAATCATTTTTCAGAAAGCTCTGAAGATGAGTTAAATTTGATGCCTAGCCAAAAAGAGGATTCAGATATTATGCGTGCCCTTATCGCACAGTAGCCAGATACCGGACGTTGTCTTTTATTCTATGCTCTTATTAATAAAAAAATCAGACATAAGAGGAAAAATGAAGGAGGACCTGGCAAGATTGGCTATTCTATATTTTTGAGAAACTAATTCATTCAATCTAGATAAGATGAACAGCTAGTTGTAAGTTCATGTAACTTAGCAATGTGGCAAGTTTGTTTTTATATATATATATATATAAATTATAATATATATATATATATAATAAATTATTATATATATTATTAAATATATTAATATAATATATTATAGTAATAATATAACTTGATGGTACGGGAGTATGGAGGAGATCGCTCACTTCACTCGCTCCCCACGCGCGCGCTCTCTAAGATATAACAACGAGGTTCACATGTTGGGGCAATTCATGTCACATGGGAGCAATTCGGTCGCAAGTGGCTCAATAATCCTTTACAATGTAAAATATATATTTAAGATGTAAAATAATGTGGTTTAATGTCTTCGGTATTAATTTTTATGAACCTTTAAGTCCATTAATTTTGTGGATTTTTTTTTTATTTTCTAGAAAACGTCAACATACGATAATATTTTAGGACTAACATAATAATCTACAGGTTAAAATAATTGACTACATTATTGGTACCAAGATATAGGTGATAAACATAGCGCAAAAATAAGTTCTTTATAATCTCTTAATGAGCAATCGTTTGGAACTCAATATTAAATATCAATTATATGTTTTATTATAAAAGTTTTTTAAAATGGTGTACAGGTGGTCCAGATTTATAAATTTTAAGTGGGTGCAATTCAGTCCACTATTGAAACCTTCAATTAAATTAAAATTTATTTTATAACTCTATACTACTTCTTTACAAAAAGATGTCCAAAATATAATGTTTAAAATAATTTATTATACTTTGAACAGCAAGATATGGTTAGGGTAAAGTTTTTCACAAAGACTTAATTAATTTGTACAATTTTTTTCAGCAAGAATGGTTCATACTACGCAAAAGTAACACGTCAGGATACAAAGGGATACTCGATGATGATGTTGCATGAAGCCTAAAGCCGTTTTCGTTTTTGGCATTTGTGATTGGTGCCTACGAAACGTAATATGCCTAAAATGCTAGAGTTTGCGTTCATTTTTGTCAAATATAACAAAAATCATAAAAAAAATATGCTCACCAAACAGAAAGAATTTCCTTAATTTCTGTATAAATATTAAGAATCAAAAGAAATAAGGAAATTTCTTACGTTTTGGTGAGGCATTTTTTACGATTAATGCGTTTGACCAAACAACGAACGCAAAACTATAGAACATTTTAGCTGTTTTTCAACACAATTTTCCTTAAAATAATATTGTAAATAAACCATATGTTTACAATTATCATAAAAACGCATGAAGTTTGCGTTCATTTTTGTCAAACAGCGTTTGCGTTCGTTTTTTGTCAAACGTCGCAAAATCGTTAAAAAAACGCTCACCGAACAAAGAATTTCCTTAATTCTGTATATATAATATAAAATAAGGAAATTCCTTACGTTCGGAGAGCATTTTTTTATGATTTTGCAGTTTGACAAAAATGAACGCAAACTATAACATTTTATTACGTTTTCAAACCCAATTTCTTAAAATAATATTGTAATACCATTAATGTTTAAAAATAGCCTGACATATCATAGTTTATCAAATAAAAAACTTTTTGAGGTTTCTTAGGGATGTGAAAATTGAAGTGGAATCCGAATTGCCCTCGCCCCCCAAATAATAGTGGGGCAAATTCGAGGTCCATTATCGTTACTTATCGCTCTAACATGAATCCTATATTATATATACAAATACAATTATACTAATTCTATATACAAATACAATTATACTAATTCTACTCCTAAAGGATAACATAAACATATAAAAAAAAAAAAAAAATAGTCTCCATAAACCCCTTAGCATTTTGAGTACCCCTGATTTTGGACAGAATTACCCCCATTTTATGGTATAAAAATATATATATATATTAAATATATATTTATATATATTATATAATAAAATTTATATATTATATATATATATATATATATATATAATATATATAATATATAAACTCAAAAAAAATATTATCTCTACTACTAAAAAGACTCAAAACACTTTTCAATTCTACAGAGAAGAAAGCCTAATAGAACTGGCTTTAATGAGTGTTCATCGTAGCTGCACAATATAAATGAAGGAAGTTTTCAATCATTTTGTTGTTAAGAAGATAAAATAAATGAATTTTTATAATTTTAGAAAATGACATCTTTATTTTTTATTTTCAATTACTATTAATATTACAATTAAACTATAAATGTTATATTTGCTTCGGGCTGAGCCCAATTTTCCATCCCATCCCCCCTAAAAATGGACAAAAATTTCGGAATTTTCAGCCAATTTAATTCTGATGGGAAAAGAAAACATTGTAACATTTTTACTGACCCAAACTAAATACGTCATTTTTTGATATTTTTCTGTCTGTAGTCATTCTTTCAGAATTTTCATTTTTTTAAAACCTATGTTTTTGACATTATTCCTTTCAACTTTTACAATTTATTTCGAAATGACTATATCAAACTTGAAATATGCATTAGTTACATTATCTCACCTACAAAACCCACGATAATAGTGTTTTTGATTTTTTGAAATTTGTTTCTCAGCAATGTCAAAATTCAAAAACCCACTTTATTTAGTTTTTAAAATGAAAATTTGAGAACTTTTTTTCTTCTCATGCGATCTGGATGAAATTTCAGAGCATATGTAGTCAAATATTTTTGGAAAAATGAAATTTTTAATTTTAACATCTCTACAATTAATTAAGCGATGTCAATCTACCAAGAACTGATAACTAGTCACCTAACTTGTAATAAGAACATTCCATAATTTTATATGTTAACATAAAAGGTGAAGTGAGTTTTGTAAAAAACTTTAAAGCTTTTTTACAACGATCACTAGGTTAAATATCTCAACTCTTCAAAAGATATTTTTTTTTTAATTTTAAAGGAAATTAGTAAATAATTAAAAATTTCAGATTTCAGGTTCTTTAAATTTAAATTTATAGTTTAAATTAATATTATATTATAAAATCGCTTTAAAAGAAATATATTTTTTTTTATATTCTTGAAACTTGAAATTTGAAATATAATTTATTTAAAATAAATAACTGAATTTTTAATTTTTAAAAAAAAAAAAACAATAGAAGAAATTAAAATACAGAATATGACTCTGACTCAAACAAGAATTCTTCAGGTAAGATATATATATATATATTGAATTATATATTAATAATATATATATATATATATATATATATGATAATATATTATATATATTATATATATAATATAATATATATATATTATATTAATATATAATATATATCGGTAAATATATATAATATATATATATTAATTATATATAATATTATATATATATATATTATTATTTAATAAATAATATAAGTATATATTATATAAATATATATATAATATATATTATATATATTATATATATATATATATAATATATAATATATATATATTATATATATATATATTAATATTAATATAATTATTAATATATAAATATATTATATATAATTATATTATATCTTATATAAGTTATGTGTTAATGATTAAAATTAAATCTAAGACCTAACACTATCTTTGAGATAAATTTTTTTTTTTTATTTTTTTTTTTTAACACAGAGATAAACACCATCACTAACATGAGCAGAGCCCTAATCAAGGAGAGGTGTACTCACCTTAACGTCCGAGCAGGACGAAGCAAGCCCAAGGAGAGAATAGATCACATTCCATCTCGCACCCGACCAGTTGCGAACCTGGGACACCTACGCTTTGTTGGGGCGAGTGCTCCTAACACTGAAGCTAATTCAAGGGCGCATTTTTTAAATAAATAATAAATTAATATTTAAAAAAATATATTGATATTAATTAATATATATATTATATAAATATATATATATATATTAAGTATATATATATATATATATATATATATTATATTAATATATATACATTATATTATAATAGTATTATAATATGTAATATTATAATATATTATAATATAATATATATATTAATATATATATATATATTAAACATTACATACATATAAATAATTTCAAATGTATACCATATACACATACACCAACTATATATATTACAATAATAAATAAAATTACTATTATTAATTCTATCACTATCATTACTATCATATCACTACTATCACTATCACTGCAGTATGTTTTAATAAATAATATTGATATGCCTTACACAATATTTCACAATATATAATTAATTAATTTACCTTTATTTTATCATATAATTAAAAAATTTTCATTAACTAATAATACACTGTATTATTATTATCATTATCACCACAATCGCTGTTATTACTATTAGTATGTTTGCCTAATATATATATATTTTCACTATATATTAATTTATTTAAAACTATTCACCATTTAAAAATTATCATTAACATTATTATTATTTTATCATTATCACCCAGAATCACTGTTATTACTATTAGTAATGTTAAACGATATATCACCATCATTCGCGCGAAAAGATAAATGTGATAGAAAGGGGTTTTCCAGCCCCTTGCTAACCAGTGGATAGAGAATTTGGAAAATGAATGTTTGGCTAACTTTTTAATTATAATATTAATTTGAAGCATCCCTTTTTCTTATCTCTTAAATGTTTGAATGTATATTTCACATAGGTTCTATCCTTAACAGAGTCAACTCTCTATTTATATCTTTTACAAAAATAATATCCTCTATATTTGTCCCCCTATTTCGTAAACACACATACACAAGTGGCCATACAAACCCATCTGACATCACAAATGTTTGCAATTAATACATTTTCTCATCATTCATTTGCAGTTTATTCTTTATTTTATTTAATATTGAATGTTTAATAACTAAATTTAATTACAATGAGTTTATGAACTAGAAAATTTTATCTTTACAATAAAAATGAAAGACAGAACAGTGATAATTGGGAAATAAGAAGTTATAGATTGATAGAATTAGTACAGTACTTTGCAGAGTTATTTAGAGATAATTAACCACAGATTTTGAACATCCAAATCCACTCCAAGGAGTAGAACCCACAAAGAATACTATAATGATGATAAAACCATAAAATCAGTTGGTAAGGATGGTATTACAGAAAATAAGTTGAATACAGTGGGAAAATTTGGTGTCAAGAAGATAGCAGCTTTTTGAATGTTGGAAAGTAACTTTTTGAACAAATGGGTAAATCAATATTCATACCAATAGTACAAGAACTATTAGACAAAAATTTTGTGCAGCTTAGTATTGAGAGTCAGGCAACAAAGAACCTGCCAAGGGTAGTGATTTCAAGGAGGAGGATTGAAATTAGATATTGAATTTCTGAATTAAAATTTAATATTTAAATATTAATTGATTTAAAATATAAATATTAGAGTTAAAAAAACATTGGAGGATTTTAAAAATATTTTGATTAAAATTCAAAGTATTTAAAGAATTTTGGTTAGATTTATAAAACTAATAAAATAGAGTGGAAAATCCTTCGTCTTATCTGCACAACTAATCCTTGTTATTTCTAATTTAAGATTAGAAATAATAATGCCTGAAATGAGAAGAGGAGGAATTTGCAAATCAAAATATTATTTCATTTTAGTCTTGGAATTTTGAAATTTTTCTTATTTATATTTTGAAATTATCTTGGGGGGGGGGGGTAAATTGTTGTGTGATTTATTAAATTACAAGTGGCCATTTTTTATTTATTTATTTATTGCAAATTAAGTTTGTATGGTTGTGAGAAAAATTAGTTATTCTCTTCAAGGATTTGTATTAGGTCAGCAAAGCAAATTTTTCCATGAGTTTTTAGAATGTTTTTTTTTTTTTTTTTATATATTTTTATTATTATTATTATTATTATTATTATTATTATTATTATTATTATTATTATTATTATTATTATTATTATTATTATTATTATTATTATTATTATTATTATTATTATTATTATTGGTGTAAAAAATGAAAAACTTTGTTTTTATGAAAATGAATAAATTTGAATAAAATTCCATTCAACTGAAGTTTCCAACACAAATGAAT
Source organism: Trachelipus rathkii (assembly GCA_015478945.1). Taxonomy (NCBI): domain Eukaryota; kingdom Metazoa; phylum Arthropoda; class Malacostraca; order Isopoda; family Trachelipodidae; genus Trachelipus; species Trachelipus rathkii. The sequence goes on from JABUQX010121133.1 coordinate 16,928, forward strand.
CCAAAGCGAACTTGGTTTTAATCGTGAATGAAAATTAATATTGATTTTAGTCTAAACATAATAATTATTTCTGAGTTTTTATATATTTTTTTAATTTATAATATTTGGTGGTTCATTAATACATTTTCCTGTGTATTCATCTCAATATTTTATTTTTTTTTTTTTTTTTTTGTTTTCAGTTGTATCTTTTTTTTGTTTTGTTACTGGAATAAGTTGTTTTCTTAAAGACAGTCTACTTAATCCTCAAACAAGATTACTTTCTTTCATGGAACTTGGTCAAGTTTTGTTATGAATTTTGGTTGTAGTTTATAGCAGTAAGCTTATGTGAAATCCTTTGATTTTATTTCAGAATTTTCCTCACAATGAAACTAACTTCGCTTTACCAGAAAGCGTAAAAAATGAAGAATTAGATCAAAACTCGACCTTTAAATCAAAGTTGAGAGATCAAAATAGTGAATTTGAGGTAGAAGAAGATCCGGTCAACAATAAGATCATAAAACCCGATAATTCAGTGATGACTGCTAAGAAGTCCAGTACTCAACATGTAAAGGTGCAGTATTTTATTTATTGTATAAAGCATTTTGAATTTAATTTAATTATTATTATTATTATTATTATTATTATTATTATTATTATTATTATTATTATTATTATTATTATTATTATTATTATTATTATTATTTTCCGATCCAGTGTGACTTTTGCTTTTCCAATAAACTTCAGTATACTATCTAGGATATTAAATCACACACATTTTTACTCTTTTTCCATTAAGTCTAGGAGCCACTCCCACTATTGCCACTTTCTAGTGTGCAGTGACTGCTCCTGTGCATGCACCCACTTAAAAAATAATATTATTATTTTATACAATTTCTTTTATAGAAATATATGAGTTTAAGAAATGTGTCTTCATTGTTGAATAAAATAGAAGACAAAGATTTAAAGGAAGTTCATTTCGAATCAGATGAAGAAGAATTCTTTGCTGAACTTTTGACGTCAGAATTTCCTTTGGTGCTTGCCAAGAAATTGAGTGATAAAGAATTAAAGGTATTTATTGAATTATCCAAACTATATTTAAATTATTTATCATATTTTAATATAACTTTTTAGTTTTCATAATGGTTTTGATATTATATCATCATCTTTGTGTTAATATTTGTGTGAAAATCTTTGGAGTTTCATGAACAAATGGAATCAGTTCTCTTGAAATCATATTTGAAATTTAGTAATCAGTCAGTTTGAAATCTCTAATGAGCAAATAACTTAAAGTAAATTTGTATTTTTTTTTGTGTGTGTGTGTGTACCAATTAAACATTGGCAATGCTGATTCATGACCCAATTCCTTCTTTGTTTATAGCTCAATCTTTTGTCATGATATTCAAAAGAAGGACATTACTTAAAGTTAGTTATTACTCGTCATCTCCAAACTACGTTGTTAGCTGGTACAACTTATTTTTCATTCTGGAATTGTGCAAATTTATTCTCAGCCCTATTGATAACTCTATAATCCAAACCCTTTTTTGGTTCCTCGTCTTCCTGCACATTCTGGCATTGTTCCCAAAACAACAATTCTAATTTTTTCTCTTTCCTCCAGCTGGTATCTCTGATAGTCTTACTTTCTGTTAAGTTGACCTCTTTGCTCAAACTGTTTCTTCTTATTTCACTTTTTAAATGAATTCCCGATGCTCTACATCTTTTCACCTCCCTCCATTATAGTCTAAAATTGCAAGTTCTTCTAAAGATGTAATTTTCTGCTCTTTTTGAGCTTGATTCTAAGAAGACTTACTTTCCTTACGATGTTCCTTCAATAGTTTTGAAACGTTGTACTTGTGCACTTGCTTCCTGATTTGGTAAATTGTTTTGCCCCTACGTATCATTTTTCTTTCTTTCCTGTTAAATAACTGAGTTCATTTAAATCATGCAGAAAAGGACACTGGAGTTCAAAACATATTTCAAACCAAATCTAGCTTCACTTCAATGATTAATATATATATTATATATATATATATATATATATATATATATATATAATATATATATATATATATATATATATATATATATATATATATATATATATATATATATAGTATATTATATATATATATATATATAATATATAATATATATATATATCTATATATATATATATATATATATATATATATATATATAATATATAAATAATCAATAAATAATAAATAAAAAAAATTTTATTATAATATAATTAGGGGCGTGTTAGGTGTTCAAATAGAATTAATAAAATGAGGAATGAACGTATTGGAGAGTTGTGTGGGTGAAGAAAGGGGGGTAAATGAAGAGAATAAATGAAAGTACGTTGAGATGGTTTGTCATGTGGAAAGGATGGATAATAGCGGTTTTGGTTAAGCCGGATGTATAGTGGTGAGTCAGTAAAGGAATGTCAAACTGACTGGGATTCCGAAGAAAAAAGTGGCTTGAGTCAGTAAAGGAATACCTGGAAGAGAGAAATTGAGTTTGGCATAGGCGAGAAGAAGGTCATAATAGGATTGAATGGCGGGGTTTGTTAAGGGGGTATGGTTGTGGCCCACCTGGGCCAAGGGAATGATCCCGCATGACGACGATGCATAGTGAATGGTCTGTCGCAGTCCAGTGGAAGCTTTAGGGTGGATTTTTAAAAAAAACCTCCCCCGCCGAGTTTTCATTATAAAAAGGTATAAAAAGGAGCGGTAAGGCTGGGCTTTGTTTTCGACTTGTGTCATGTTTTCCTACTACGCACCTTACCCTCTTGGGGAAAGAGGTGGATGCAATATATAATATATATATATATATTATAATATAATTATATATATATATATATTAATATATATATATATATATAATAGATATATATAATATATATATACTATAATATATATTATATATATTATAATTATATATTATATAAATGTGGCAAATAATTAAGATTGTGTATCACTTAGAAATTTTTCCATTAGAAGTCGCTTGGGTCAGTTACTACAAGTGTTCAGTGCGCGAGTCCTCTTCTCTCTCTCTCTCTCTCGAAGGTCTCTCTCTCTCTCTCTCATCTCTCTCT
>JABUQX010121133.1:27500-35000 GCA_015478945.1 Trachelipus rathkii
TCACTGGTCTACACAACCGCAACTGCAACCGCAACCGCAAATGCGGTTGTCAGGAAGTTATCTTTTAAAAATACTCTTATGATATCAAAACTTTCTCTCTTTTATTATATATATATATATATATATATATATATATATATATATATATATATATATATATATATATATATATATATATATATATATATATATATATATATATATATATATATATATAAACAATGGAAAACACAATAAACGTGTGAATATAGTATTATTATAAATCCCCACATAAAAATAAAACAAAAGAAAAATTACAAAAACCACGAACTATACTTTCGAGAGGACATACCGCCTCCCCGCATTCAGGCTCGTAAATAAAACTTCAATAAAATTAAGGACAAAATAGTGTGTTAAAATAGTTGGTTGTTTAAGTGATGTTATTTAGATATTTCATAAAATAAGATTTTTGAAAATTTTTAAAAAATAAAATTGGTAAATTCACCAAGAATATTGGCATTTAAAACATTAAGATTATTTGCATTCTTAGTTAGAAAAGATTCTAATCATTGTTTTTGTGAGCGTCTATGACGGGAGATATCAGCTCTATATTTGTAACATCGATCCCATGTTCCTTCTCTTCTCTATGCTTTTGCAGGGATGAGTTACGGTCACAAATTTTTAGAGAGTAAGAATGTGGTATAGGTATGTATCTTTTAAAATAAAGATAATAGTGCCTTTTCCAACTGACAATTTTAAAAGATACATACCTAAAGATTTTATGCTTGTTTCAGGTGTCCCCAACACTACTAAAAAAATTCCTACAAAATTTAAAATATGATGATTCAGAAATTAAAAATGTTGGTGTCTATAAAGAACCTAGCAAAGATTGAGGTTCTTTATATATTGGAGAAACATTGGATTTGAAAAGAAGAAAATACCAACATTCTTACTCTCTAAAAATTTGTGACTGTAACTCATCCCTGCAAAAGCATAGAGAAGAGAAGGAACACAGGATCGATGTTGCAAATATAGAACTGATATCTCCCGTGATTAGACACTTACAAAAGACAATTATCAGAATTTTTTTTAATTAAGATTGTAAATAATTTTAATGTTTTAAATGCAAATGCTCTTGATGATTTTACCAATTTTATTCTTAAATTTTTTCAAAAATGTCTTATTTTATGAAATATCTAAATAACATCACTTAAACAACCAACTATTTTAACAAATAATTTTGTCCTTAATTTTAATAAAGTTTTATTTACGAGCCTGAATGAGGAGAGGCGGTATGTCCTCTCGAAAGTATAGTTCGTGATTTTTGTAATTTTTATTTTGTTTATTTCCTGTGGGTTTTTATAATTATATATATATATATATATATATATATATATATATATATATATATATATATATATATATATATATATATATATATATATATATATATATATATATATATAATATATATATATAGTTATATATAAGGTTAAGAAAATATATATATATATATATATATATATATATAAAACAATTTTTTTTATTTTTAAGGAGTACTATTTCAAACACTCGAACTCCGAATTATGATAATTAATTTAAAACCACTATATTTAATTAGAAGGGGGGAATATTTAAAAAACACAAACTAAATTAAAATGACTGTGCTGACGTTTCGTCCAACAATACATGTTGGCCTCTTCGGATATTTTAATTTAGTTTGTGTTTTTTAAATATTCCCCTCTTCTAATTAAATATAGTGGTTTTAAATATAATTATCATATATATATATATATATATATATATATATATATATATATATATATATATATATATATATATATATATATATATATATATATATAGATGATTTGGTTTTTTGTGTGATGAATCGTAAGGGAGTTTGAAATGATTGGTAGATAGATTTGGTAGAGTGTGTAAAAGGAGGGGTTTGAAAGTAAACGCTGATAAGAGTAAGGTTATGGTTGCGAGTGTGGACAGTCTTCAGAGTGAAGTTATGCTAGATGATGATCAGCTAGAACAAGTGTCTGAGTTTAAATATTTAGGATATATGTTGGATAAAAACGGAACGGATGATGCAGAGTGTAGTAGGCAAGTTGCAAATGGCAGGAAGGTGGCTGGTGCAATTAAATCGTTGTTAGATGTAAAGAGACTAAGTCTTTAGTGCGCTAGGATCTTACATGAGGGTATGTTGTTACCTGTGTTAATGTATAGTAGTGAGACTATGGTCTGGAATAAGTGGTTTAGATCTAAAGTACAATGTGTTCAGATGGACAATCTTAGGGTCGTGTTAGGTGTGAGAAGAATTGATAAAATGAGAAATGAACGTATTATAGAGTTGTATGGTATGAAGAAAGGGGTAAATGAGAGAATAAATGAAAGTACGTTGAGATGGTTTGGTCATGTGGAAAGGATGGATGACAGCCGGTTGGTTAAGCGGATGTATAGTGGTGAGTGTGCTGGGAACGACCGGCTGGGAGACGGAAGAAAAAGTGGATTCAGTCAGTGAAGGAATGCCTTGAGGAGAGAAATGTGAATAGAAATGAATGGCCGGCTTTTCTGAGGGAGCATGGTTGTGGCCCACCTGGGCCAAGGAATGAACCCCACATTGACGAGATGCCATAATGAGGGTCCGTCGTGGTCCGAAGCTCTAGGGTGAATTTTCTGACTGCAACAAGTTCTCACTAATAGGTATAAAGGGGGCGGTGAGGGTGGGCTTTCTTTTCGACTTGCGTCATATTCTTCTACTACTTTTCTGTTCCCGGTGCATATTGAGCACCTACCCCCAGTCTCAGGGAGAGAGGGTGTGGGGAGGTAGTGATATATATATATATATATATATATATATATATATATATATATATATATATATATATAATATATATATATATATATATATATATATATATATATATATATTTACTTACTTACTTACTTACTTACTTCTGCCCCTGGCCCACCTTAATTGGAGGGCCACACTGCCTCCAGGAAGCCGGCTGCCGCCACTGGGCGGTTCCACAGGTCGAGAAGTGAGGATATAGAGAAATCGGCGCGGGGGGCGTCGAGAGCAGAGCACCCCAGAAGGAGGTGCTCTATTGTGTCATGGGAATTATAACGACTGATGTCGTCTGCGTAAGTAATAAGTTTGGTGGATTGGTGGGTTGGGGTGGGTAGATCTGCTGTGAAAAAGTTGAACAAGAATGGAGAGAGAATGGCGCCCTGTGGGACGCCATTTTGTAATTTGATGGAATGAGAGAGGTTGTTTTTGTATGAAACCTTTGCGAAACGATTGGTGAGGAAATTGGAGAGCCATTTTTTGTCATTATTTACCAGGGGGGAGTGGAGGATTTTTTGAATAAGGATGTGTGTGGGGACAGTGTCGAATGCTTTGTTTATGTCTATTGCAGTGAGTATTGATCTGTGGGAAGGGGATTGGTTGAAGCCATTAATGATGTGTTGTGTAAGGGAGGTGAGGGCTGTAGTTGTAGAGTGGTTGCTTTTGAATCCGTGTTGGAAATCTGGGAGAGTAATGGGGTGGGAAATTTTGTTTAGTATTAATTTCTCAAGTAGTTTACTAATGGAGCAAAGCAGAGAAATTGGGCGGTAGGAGGAGGGGAGTTAGGGTCTTTTTTTGGTTTGAGTTTTGGGAATAAATGCTTGTTTCCAGATTGGGGGTATATAGTTAAGTTGCCAAGATTTGTTGAAGATTTCAGTGATTAGGAGGATTGCTTTTTCTCCAAGGTGTTTTATGTGTAGGTTTGATATTGAGTCTGGACCTGTTGCTTTTGAATTTTTGAGGGTTTTAATGGCTTCTGATATCATGTTGGTTGTGAATGGGGGTGGGAGGGTGTGGTCTAATTGGAGTTTTCTAAGTTGTTTTTTTATTTTCCTATTATCAGGGTGGGTAGGTTTCCGGGAGATGTTTGCATAATGTTTAGCAAGACTGTCTGATTGTTGTTTTGGGGAAGGGAGGGAGTTATTGGGTAAAGATGGGGATTCGTGGGATTGTGGGGGGTTGTTTTGAGAGTTGTTTAATTTTTTGATGACTTGCCAGGTTTTCTTATTGTCTATGCGAGAGATATTTTGTTGTAAGTATTCTGAAAACTTATTGGTAGTATTGATAGTTATGAGGTTAGAGATTTGGGCGTTTAGGTTTGTTATTTGGTTGGAAATGTGTGGGGTGTATGGATTGAGTTTTCGGAGGGAGTTTCTCTGTTTAATGAGTTGGCTGATCTCGGGGTTGAGTTTGGGGTTGTATGCTTTTCTGTGGCCTTTGGGTATATAGAGGTTTGCTGATTTAATGATTGTATTGTTTAAGTGAATGATGGAGGTGTGTAGGGATGTTGTATCGTCGATTGGTATTGGGTTGATATGGGTTTCGATATGGTTAGTGAATGCAGGCCAGTTTGCTTTTTTGTAGTTAGTGTATGTGGTAGTCTTTTTTGGGGGGAATTTAGAGAAATAAGAATAGGGAGGTGGTCCGATTGTAGGTCAGTGATAGTGTCCCAGGTTAGTAAGTGGTGTAAGGAGGGGGAACAGAATGTAACGTCTGGGGAAGTAGGGGATTGGTTAACTTGGGGAGGGATTCGGGTGGGGAGGTTTTTGGAATTAAGGATATTTAGGGATTCCAATTCGTTAAGGATATGGTTGCCTCGGGGGTCAGAAGGGTAGTCTTTATACCAGGCAGTGTGGTGGGCGTTAAAATCGCCTCCGAGGATGAGATTTGGGTATGTGGATAATATTTGGGGGGGTGTGAGGTTGTTTGGGGGGGATTTGGAGAGGTGGGGTGGCGAATATAGAGATTGAAGATGTTATAGGTGGTCTTGTTCAGGAGGATGGAACAAGATTGGGATTTTATTAGTGCGTCTGGTAATAGTATGGAGGTGTCGGAAGTTGTGTTGTGGTAAGTAATGTTGTTATGGATCAGTGTTAAGAGGGAGTGGGGGTGGGAGGGGGAGTAGATGGCGTCATAACCGTAGAACGTGGGGAGTGGGGTGTTTTGGGGGAGGGAGGCTTCTTGTATGATGGCTATATGGATGTTATGTTTTTTAAGGAATTGGTTGAGTTCTATGGCTTTATTGTTTAGGCCGTTAATATTTAATTGTAATATATTGAGTTTTAGGGGGTTGGTTATGGGAGGGGGAGGATTTTGAATAATAGTGTGAGGGTTGCAAATTGCACAAGAGAAGCCAGGGTTATTTCTGGGGAGAGTTTGAAATGGGGAGCAGGCCAGGTGAATCCACTTTTTGCAACTCACACATTGAATGCTATTTAAACCTACTTGTTGTTGACAAATGGGGCAGTAATATCTAAGGGGACCAGGGTTTCTCTCGACATCACCCGACCGAAGGAGAAGCAGTCCCTTCACCAAGAAAAAAGAAACAGATAGAAGAGATAGATTGGAGACATTGTTGAATGAATGAGACAAAAATGACAGAAAAACAAAGCTTTTACAGACATGTGGGCCCGGCGCCAGCTTGGCTCCTTTCAGTGCTCCTCCATGGTGGAGTGGGGGTATCGGAAGGTCTTTGCTGTTCCCCCAGGGCAAAAGTATTGCATCTTGCAGCAGCTCTCCCAGGGAATCATACGACTGGACCACGTGTAGGTGTGTTCCATCACAGCCTATATATATATATATATATATATATATATATATATATATATATATATATATATATATATATATATATATATATATATATATATATATATATATATATATCCTTACCACACCCTGGTAACTCTTGCAAACAGAGGCTAAATTCCACATTAAAAGACGTGAAATTTAGTAATATTCAAGGTAATAATAATAATAATAATAATAATAATAATAATAATAATAATAATAATAATAATAATAATAATAATAATTTAATTATTATTATTATTATTATTATTAGTAGTAGTAGTTAGTAGTAGTAGTAGTAAACAAAGCAATTGTTAAATTTTGTTTTTATTGTACAACCGCAACCGCGGTTGTTGAAAATTTAAGAACCGCAAAAAAACCGCAACCGCGGTATGCAAAAATCATCACTATCACAAATATATATATATATATATATATATATATATATATATATATATATATATATATATATATATATATATATATATATATATATATATATATATATATATATATATATATATATATATATAATTTAAATAACTTAAACTAAATAATAATTATACTTATAAACTTATTATTAATTAGGTAATAATTAGGATTATTTACTAATTTTATCAAAATAATAAAAAGGCAATTTGCTTCAAAAATAAAAACTAAAGTATGGTTAACCTGCAATTGATTTTGATTTTGATTTTAATATAATTTTTCTTTATAAATTAATAATTATTCCTAGTTATCACCTGATTAATGGTAATTATTTTCATCTATATATATATATATATATATATATATATATATATATATATATATATATATATATATATAAATATATATAAAGATATATATATATATATATATATATATATATATATATATATATATATATATATATATATATATATATATATATATATATATATATATACAGAGGTGGGCACGATCCGTTACTCCGTTACTCCGTTACTAACGGAACTAGTTTTTTCAGTAACGGAGTAACGGACTCGTTACTTTTTCTTTAACGCCTAATAAGTTCGCTATTTTTCCTCCGTTACTTTTTAGTCCGTTACATTTTGTTCGACTTTCTTTGAATGTTGATAGCCAATTGACCACCCCAACTCAAGCTAAAAATCTTTTTATATTATATATATATATATATATATATATATATATATATATATATATATATATATATATATATATATATATATATATATATATATATATATATATATATGAATAAGAGGAATTTGCATAGAATAATGAATAGGGATGGTGCTGTAACTGATGAGATGAATGTGACTAGAGTGTGGTGGGAACACTGAAAATCTGTATAACATTGGCAGTAATGAAGAGGTGATAGTGAATGTGTGTGGGTTTGATGGTATAGGTATTTTGCGCATGAGGTCATTAGTAAAAAGGAGGTAATGTGTAGAGCGAGAAAGTTGAAGAATGATAAATCTGTATAGATAAATTACCGGTGAAATGATCAAGAGCTTAGGCGAGATTTCGTTTGAATGGATTTGGAAGTTGTGTAACAAAATGTTTATGGAGAGCATAGTTCCGAGGGATTGGAGGAGAACATTAATAGTACCGTTATATAAGGGTAAATGAGATAAGGGTAACTGAGGAATTATAGGGAAATTAGTTTTTTAAGTGTAGTAGGGAAGATATATACTTATATTTTGGTCGAAAGAATGCGTCGAGTGACTGAAGGACTGATTGTGAAGAATAAGGTGGCTTTAGAAGTGGTAAAGGATGTGTGGATCAAATCTTTACATTGAAAAAAATGATTGAGAAAATGAGGGAGGAGAAGAATAAATTGTATTTAGGTTTTTTGTATTGCAAACAGACGTATGAAATGATTAATGGAA
>JABUQX010121134.1:0-2500 GCA_015478945.1 Trachelipus rathkii
CTGTTCGCAGTTCCTGCTATCTGCACCACTCAATTCCACAAAGCATACTCTACGTTTTGATCAATTGCTTTCAATAACAGTCTTCAATTCACAATAGAAGTACCAAATGGCAAATCTCTTCCTTTCTTAGATACTTTAATAGATTGGAGCAACCCCACAGTTTTTGAAGTTTTTCAATATTCATCTACTGAAACAATCCCCTATACGATCTCCAAACACTAATTCTACACCTCAATTTGCGTATTCATTCCTCATACCCAATTCAGTCTCCTTCAAAAAAGTGGCACCCTCTCATCCCCTTTTTCCTAAGAGCACTCCGCATATGTTCCCCATCAACTTTACAAAAAGAATACAATTTCTTATTTTCAACTTTCCAAAAGTTACAATACCCGAACCACATTATTTCAAAAAAGCAAAAGAAAAATATTATCACGCACGCAATCTTAGAGTCCGGCAACATCACTTATCTCACCTGTCCCCTACCCACTTTCGTACTTAAAACGAATAATAAAAACAAAACATCGGCAACTCCCCATCAAACACATTACCATTGAAAAAGTATTAAAAACTCCATATAAATTTATAAAATGCCACCTATACCATCCATTTGCATCTATATAACAATGTCTACCTTTTCTTCTCTTGTGTTTCCCATCTTATACAATTGTCCAAAAATTTAATATGGGGAAATCATTTCAGATTTCTAACAAGGGTCGCTAATCATAACCTCCAACTATTACCTCTAACACTGACCCTGTATCAATACCAATCAGTCTCTCCTCTCTCCACATAATTTCTCATTCTCTCAAACAAGCCAAAAAGAAATTGACTAACTCAATCTCATTATAAATCTAAAATATTCTGAAATCATATATGCTAACTCCTCATTCGTACGTTATCCAGATTACATTCACTCAAGAGAAATCCAGTTACTAGTGAATCATATTGCTAAAAAAACAGCTCAATACAATATACATCAACAGTGTGAACTAAATCATTACTTGCATGAAACATAATTTATATCAATCTACAAATCTACAAAATTCTATCAAAAAAATCTGCAAAAAATAAAAACTGACAACTCCGTCACCCGGATTTCATTAATAGCACTTCCATCCGCTTTCTCATCTTACATTCAACGCTAGAAGACTCTTTATTATTTTCACAAAAGCACACTGAATGAGGCCACTGCGTAAATGCTGGCGAAAATTATAGTCAGAGCTAATACTTTTGGTAAATAAAGATTAATATACACCTGTTTTAACCAATATTTAAAAGGTATTTATTTTCTATTAAGTTGTGTGTTCAAAGCCTTAAAGGGCATTCCGCCATATTATATTATACATTATATTATATATAATATATATCATATATATATATATATAAATAACCCTTATTATTTACCATATATATATATATATATATATATATATATATATATATCTCATATATATATTATATATATATATACTCAGAGGCGACTCCTGCACTCGGGCTACTCGTGCTCAGCACGAGTCAACATTATAGAAACGATCTATTTTTTGCATAAATTTTTTTTCATAAAGTTTATCGATAATATTTTCGTATTTTTTTGCTATAAACTGTTCAAATAAATGAAATTATTACATAAAAAATATAAAAGGTTATGCAAAATTGAAACGAAAAAGGGTAGAATAGCCGCTATTAAATAACGCTTTTACCCATTAAAAATGGCGGCAAATCCGAGCCCAAAGTCAACTCTTGGCGGATATCTTATTTGTGAATTTATAGTAAAAAAATTGTTTATAAATACTCTTCATAATTAAAAAGTATATTTTCATTCCACAAACAAATACTTTCTAAACAAAAAATAAAAAAAAATAAATAATAAACAATATTATTATTAATGATCAATTTAAACACAAATTTAGAAAATCGAATATACTTAGGCTCTAATTCGTAAATGAACAATAGAAAATCGGTTTTCGATATAAAAGAATCATTTTTTAAATAAGGAGTCTCTCCTCCAACAAGCTCATTTACTATCTATCTCATTCCTATCTTCATCCTCTATCTATTATATATTATTATATATAATATATATTATCTATATAAATTATATTACTATCTTACTTATTAGTATTCAATTATATCTCCTATATACTATATCGTCTATTTTATATATTATTTCTTATAGATTTATCTCTTCTCTATCTCTTTATCTTAATATCTTATGCTTCTCACTACGTCCTTTATCTCTCTCTTCTCTTAGCTATAATTTATATTCACTTTATATCTATATTATCGATATATATTATATATTAATATATACTAATCTATATATATATATATCATATTATATATTATATATATATATATATATATATATATTATAAATATAAATTGATATATATATTGTTATATATATCATATTATTATCTATTCAATATATATATCACTATATAATATATATATATATATATATATATAATATATATTAATATATATATATATATTCACT
>JABUQX010121134.1:7500-25485 GCA_015478945.1 Trachelipus rathkii
AAAACTTGTGAAGGAAATTCAAATAACGAAAAAAAAAACTTTTGGTTCATTGTCTTATATTATAAAAGTTTTGGACAGTAAATTAAATTTTTAGGTCTATGAAAATTTAAATATTTTTAAAATATATATTATGAAGTAAGAGAATACAGAAACGTCACAGGTGTCTTCTCTAAAAATTTTTTTTCCAAAGATATTCAGAATTGGATTTCTGAGTAGATTGTGGATTTAAACTTGCATTTTTAAAATAAATAAAACTATAAGAAACTATTGAGTGGTCAGAATATGAATTTTTACCTCTTTGAACTTTCCCTCTCAAAGATCAATTGCAAATACAATTCTTGGGTGAATGCAACGATCAAACAAACGAAGCCAGGGAATTAGGCGCTGACTGTTGGAGCTTACTATGTCCATCTACATCAAAAGAAAATGTCCTTGGCATTACATATCGATAACCCAGTTCGATGCAGTGTTGCAACCGATTAACAATGCTTAGTGCAGTGGGTTTTTTTCAAACTTTTTTAGGTTCAAGGCAACCCATAGGCTCACCAAGAATTTTATAATTCCGCCAGGTGACAGGGCTATTGCAAAAATAAAAATTCATATATATATTAAAATAATATATATATATAATATTTTTTATATATAATATATATATAGATATATATAATATAAATGATATATTATTTATATATATATAATATATATATAATATATATAGTATATATATATATATATATATTATATATATATATATATATATATATATATATATTTGTTCTCTAAGAGTCTAAGGCTAGCTAAGAAGAAAAAAAAATACCACTAGATTTGAATAAATCATTAATTTTTTCTGAGGAATAATTTCCATGAACTGAGAAGACATTTCGTTAGAGCGCGGAACTCGCAAATATAACTCGCGGCACCCCAGGGTGCCGCGGCACACAGTTTGAAAACCACTGGCTTAGTGGATAAAGCGCCGGTTACTGTTAACTCAGCAACGCGGAGTTCCAGTGTTCGAATCCCGCTGATGAAGAGTAAAATCTTCTGTGACTCATTCATTTAATATATATATCGCAATTTGTCTGATAATTTCCGTATCTATCTTACCCACTCTGTTGTCCAATTTTGTTCGAATCCCGCTGATGGAGAGTAAAATCTCCTGTGACTCATTCATTTAAAATGAATTTTAAATGAATGAGTCACAGGAGATTTTACTCTCTCCATCAGCGGGATTCGAACATTGGACTTCCGCGTCGCAGAGATTATTTTATTATTAGATCTATAATTATTCCTTAAGTTCAATGACATATCTTGCATAAGAAGATTGAAAAAATCTATGAAGATTTAGCTTCTCCTCAAAACTAGTTTATTTCTTCCCCTTAGTAACTTGTATCTAAAAATAAGATATTTAAATTTTGATACAGTTTGAAAGGCTTCGCCTAGAAAGGCAATACTACAAAACCCACAATAACAACATAGTTTTATAAAAAAATTGAGCTTTCAAATTCTTAACTGCAATGCTAGATTTATTCAGTAGATGAGCTATAAATGAGTGAAAATTCGTTTAGCATCCAAGCCAATCCATTAATCAATTCTATATTTTAAAATAATTTATAAGAATGGATTCATGGATTGTGCTGTAACTATAAAAATTTTCATTTTCTCATATGAAACTGTCATCTTGAAGTACTGTAATTATGAATATAACAATTTATGCAAAGTAATACATTTTTTTTTTTGTACATTTAATCAATACCAACACAGAGGTTGCCTATTTACAATTTCTCTATCTTTATAAATGACAGTAAAGGGGTTTATCAATTCATTATATGACATAAAATTTATGTATTAATTAATTATTGAATTGAATGGCAGACATATATTTCATTTAAGCATGTGCAAATAACACTGTATGATGTAATATATTAAATGTAAAGAATTGCAACTTATTGGAAAACGCTTCGAATTAGCGCAAAGGTCTTTTTCATCATGTTTATCCTCGGACCCTGACTCAAGATTGGTCTAATATGCATGAACATGAAAGATGAGAACAAATTTAATTGAAGCTAGTACCAAATGGACGACAAGGAAAATAATCGACAAGTCAAATAAATGGTAGACATTTGTATATATAAAAAAAAATCTGCTTATTTAGAGTTTCTCTAACGAATCCAGCAAAGCTTAACCTAACCTAACCTAACCTAACCTAACCTAATGCCTGCGATGGGCTGTATACGGGAATTTTTTTTTATGTGTCGACCCTTTTCCCTGTCGACCATTTGGGCTTATCCCCATTAAATGGATTAAGAGTGGTAGAGCACTCGCCTAGCAAGCGAGAGGATCCAGGTTCGAGACTGGGTTGGAGCGAGAGAATGTGAGCTATTTCTTTTAATTAACTCTTTCGTCGCACTCAGACGTTAATGAGTACATTTGTGTTGTGCTTTGCTACAAATGGGAATTAAGTGGTGCCGATGTTAAGGCTATATCACGACCATGTATTATTATTATTGAACTAGATTTTATAGTCCTTTATTTGGAATGATTCACCATTCTCGAAGAAACTTCGATCAAATGCATGCTCAAATTGTTCATCAATACTTGTTCTAAAACATAATTTTATTGATTGTTGTATTATGTTTAGTCATCAAAGAAATATTATTGAAAATTAGTTTTAATTATTCAGTGACTTAATTTATAAAATATTTTTGCCTGGGCCTTTTCTGAATATTTACATTTTTTTTTTATTTTCTTAGAAAAGTTAATTTATATCAAGTCCTTTCGTAATATTACCTAATGCACACCCGTGTGTATGGTAGAATTGGATTGCATCAGTCAAAATATTTATTTATTTTTTTTTTAACAGATAAACACCTCCGCTCACGAGCAGAGCCCTAATCTAGGATATAACAATATGTAAATGGCACGTGCCACTGCCCTTGTCGGTTCCGTACAAGTTTAATTTATAAAAGTATACATGTAAATTAATTAGCAAAAGAAATAACAAGAAATAATTCTAAGGAAACTTCAAATACATTTTATTTGCTGGACTCGGCTGAATTTGACCCGAATCCGAATTAGATAAGACAGTCCGAGTCTCCGAGTCCGGTACACAGAGAAAAATGTACGTTTAAATTAAATATAAATATTTCTTTTTTAAATATATTTTTTTTCAAAAGAATTTTTTTTATTTAATTTAAACATACATTTCTCTCAGAAAGTATATATATATATATATATATATATATATATATATATAATATGTATATATATATTAATTATAAATATTATAATATATATATTATAATATATAATATATATATAATATATATATATAATTATATATATTTATATATTATAATATTAATTGTTTTATATAATATAATATATATATATATATATATATATATATATATATATATATATATATATATATATATATATATATATATATATATATATATATAATATATATATATATATATATATTATGTAATATATGTTGAGAGTTATATGCATAGACTCTAACCATTTATATACTTTATGTTTATGAAATCTAGTTACAGACATATATATACATACATATTATATATATATATATATATTATATAATATATATATATTACCATAATTTCCATATGCAAGGCACGAATCCTCAGGGGCAAAGGCTAATTAGGGAGACATTTAAAATCGTTTGTAACTGATGAGAATCGGGAGAACCTCCTTGCCGTGGGAAAATATGTTTAATATTTCACTGATCAGATGGAGATATATAAAAGTTGTCAAGTCTTGGAAATCAGTCAGTTTCAACATGGGGAAAATGGAGAGGAACGAAAAAATTTCAATTTTTTGATTTTTGTATATTTAGTATTATCGATCCTTCCTAAATATGAAAAAACATTTTTGAGATAGCGTATGTTGCATTTATTAATTAAAAAAATTAATTATTTAGAGGTGTTTATCAAATAATTTAATAGCATAAATCCAGTTTAAGAGCACAATCCATACAGATTGTTCGAAATGCTGATGAATGTAGTTTGAATAACATTACAATCGGACTTTCCAAGAGTGGTTTAAAACTCATTGATATAATTGGAGTTTCCTTGTGTGATATCATATCATATTAAAGAGTTTTAAATGTGCGCAAAAGATTGTTATTTTATATATGTGCTAGTTGTAATTTATTGTGTGTGAGTTTTGAAACTGGTGTCTACAAATCTGGCTACAAACCCTAATGAAATATAGAAAGCGTGTTACAAGCGACGGCTTTTAGTGACCGGCCAAGAAACTAACTCGTGAGTTCTTGCCAAATGAAATTATTTTTCAACGCAATACCATAGTTTAATCAATATACCTTCATAGTATGAAGCACAGAGAGAACGGAATTGTATCTAGATGAAATTATAGTATTATATATTAATGATTGGAAGAAGGTGGAAAAAATGATAATGGACAGGAAAAAATTGTATAAAAAAAACAAAGATTTAAATTAGAATCAGAGGTTTCACCGAATTAAGTTCAACCTAGCAGAAGGAAAACTACTATGGGGCAATAAAATTGCTAGGAAAATTAACAGAAATTTAAAATGGAACAAGTTAAGAACAAGTTAACATTTTTAGCCATGCGTCAGAGAGTACTGCAAAAAGTAGAACAGTAAATATTATTGCATTTTGGTATGTCAGCGAATAGGTTGTGAATGATTCCGGGGTAAAAAGAAACAGTGTAAGTTTATATAGAGTATGAAGACGACATTAAATCCTGAAGGCAGCATTTCTGCGAATAATAGAGATAGATAGATTTATAGATAGATAGATAGATAGATAGATAGATAGATATATAGATAGATAGATAGATAGATAGATAGATAGATAGATAGATAGATAGATAGAGAGAGAGAGAGAGAGAGAGGAGAGAGAGAGAAGAAAAGAGAGGAGGAGAGAAAGAGAGAGAAGAGAGAAGAGAGAGAGAGAGGAGAGAGAGAGAGAGAGAGAGAGAGAGAGTTAAACCAAGATATATGAGGAAAAGACAATGCAATATATAAGTCTCTTGCATGCATAGCAAAGTAGCCACGCCGTTTATAATCTAATGAGAAGTCTGATGATTCCTTCCCCAAAGCAGTTAATTATTACTTTTAAAAAATTTCCAAGAAATAAGCTAGAATAGAGAGGCAAGAGACCGAACAGTATGCGGATCAAATTATGAATGCAAAGCCTTCTTTGGAAAAACACTAGAAAAGAACAGGAAGAGAAAATAGAGGATAGGTGATCGCAATGAACAACAGAAGAGTGATATATATATATATATATATATATATATATATATATAATATTATATATATAATATATATATATATATATATATTATTATATATATATATATTATATATATAATATATATATATATATATATATATATATATATATATATAAAGTATATATATAATATATATTATTGAATACAATCAGCGGTGATAATATCCATTTTAATACTCCATTCAATATATTCATTTATTTGGACATAGTAGAATATTCGAACAGGTTCTAAAAATATAACAAACTATAAATATATAAAAGTACAAATACTAAATGCTAAAAAATAAACATAATAATTATACAATTATCCGCATTGAAAATTAGTTATTCCTGTTAAAATAAGTGTTTCAATAAAAAATCAATCCATTGCATCTTTTTTGGGTACATTTTTAATTCAGATCAGGTACCTTTTTAGAAAGCTTTTGTTTGAAAACTCAAATAGATGTTCTTATTTGTTTATAATACCAACATTCTACACCAACTATAATTAATACCCTATAAAAATACTTATTACCGGCGTTCTAAATTACTGATGTTTTTTGGATTTCAGAATGGCTGAGATTAGGGTGGTTGGCTTTGATATTACTTGATTGTAGGACTGCTGCTTTATTAATAAAGTTGCTTGAAGATGGCTCTAATCATATAGCTGACAAATTCCTTAATTAAATTTCTTCTTTTGAATTCTTAGCTTTGTAGAGTTTTTCTTGGATGTTCTAAATTTTCTTCTGGCTTCTTTATTCATATATTAGATTGAAGAATTCAATTGCTAGTTATTCCACCTTCAATGGTTTCTTCTTGTGAAATTAATAAGCTCTTGAAATAGATGGTACTAAGTGTTTCTTCAAAATATATCTTCCTAGTGTTGATTGAAGCTCAATTCTGTACTTTGCCCTTTTATTTTTCTCTGTTTACTTTTGGCAAGTTGGGCAGTTTGTTGCTTCAATAGCTTGTTTGAGTTTCTGCAATAGCTTATATTTGCTTGCAGTATCTCCTAATTTATTATTTTTTCTTAATATTTGGCTTTCTTTAGCTTTTATTCTATTTGCAAGCCCTTTTATGTTGCCCCACCTTCTATTCTGATTTCCTCAGCAATTTTCTTGTGTTGCAATCAATTTTTTGCTTTTCTACTACCTTTCTAATATTTTGGTAATTTTTTGTAAACCATAGTTTGATGTTGCACATAAGTAATGAATATGTAATTGGAATTTTCTTTAAATTTTCCTTTTTAATTTTTCTTATATTTAATGCAAAAATATAACATATTCCCTTCCTTTTGGCTAAGAATAATTAGTTTTTTCTTGTTATTCTTAGTGTTCCTTAAGTTTTATTCTGTTGTCTTCTTGTTATATCCTGTCCCTGCACTTTCTCTTCAGCAAGAATTTTAATTTTGTTATTCGGTCCTTTTCAAAATTTTGTTTGTTATTTAAAAGTATTCTTGTCTTTATTATTTTCACATCTACCTATTCTTCACTCTGTTTGAGTCATCTTTGTGAACCTTTAACTACTTTTTCTAAATTCCAAACATATTTTCTTGGTTTGAAAAGGTCATCCTAATCTATTAAAAGGACAAATTCTCCCAGCTTTGGTGTGATTCTTTTTCTGGGCTAACCATTTACTTCTTTTTTGCATAAAGGGACAGTATTCTTTTGACCACATCTTTTTCTCCAAAACAAATCAGGCAAGATACTGAACTTTGTTTCCATCTTTTAAATATCCTAAGTAGGCAATCTTTGGTCCTGAAATAATTCCTGGAGGAAAAGTTTATATTACCTTTAAGGTTAGTAGATGATTTGGGGTGTCAAGCTTCTAAGTTTTCTAAATCAATTTAAAATATCTGTTATTGGTGCCTATTTATTTATATAAATGAATTCTATCTCAACAGAACAAAGTGTTCAAGGTTAATCATCCTGTCACTTATTGGCTTTCTATAGAGTGAAAGCTTGGTAAATATATTTCTTACAGTTCTACTAAATGTGTCTTTCCAAAAAAAAATGACCTCCTTTTATTGAGAACTATGAGGGGGTGAAATATCCACTGTAATTTTCTTTTTGCTCAAAAAAATATATATTTATAATTATTTACTTGCTTATTATTCCAAATTTTAACTTGTCCTTTTAATTCTTTGTTAGCTTTCACAAAGTTCAATCCATTATCTGATCGGATCAATTTCACATTGCCTCTACGGCTGATAAATCTTCTTAGAGCATTGATAAAAGCATCAGTATCTAATGAATATAACATCTCTAAATGTATGGCTCTGCTACTTAAACATGAGAATATCAATCCATATCTTTTTTCTCTTACCTTCCCTCTTCCCCTTACTACAAGAAAAGGGCCAAAGGCATCTATACCAATACTTGTAAATGGTGGTACATCACATTTTAATCTATCTTTGGGCAAATCTCCCATCAACTGCTGAGTTGGCCTTGTATGGAGCTTCCTACATATTATGCAATCTTTTAAAATCTTCTTAATACTTCTACTTGCTCCAATGATATAGTACTTCTCTCTTAAAGCATTTAAAACTGTTTGTTTTCCTAAATGCCCATTAATTCTATGGTAATGTCTCATTATTAACATTGTAACATGACTATTTTGGCAAGATTAATTGGAATGTTTAAAATCATAATGATACATTCTTCAGATTTTTTATTCCTTCCCACCTACTAATTAATATTCCACATTATCACTATAAATGGTAGGAAATTTTGACCAAAATGTGTCCCTCTTTGGTAAGGCTTACATTTTCCTTTTTTATTTTTTGTATTGTATATCAATGAATTCCTTTTATTTTGGTTACATATTTGTAAAAAATAGCCTTTTCTGCAATCTTTTAAATTCTGTGATTTGTCAATAGCACCCTTTATTCCAGGCTTTTTTTTAATGCATATTTTTCTTTAACTCTTAAAATCCATGCTACTTTGTTTTTAATTTTCATCCATCTGAGAGACAGAATGTATGAGCTTGTCTGTTGAGCTTTCTTGGAGTTGTATGGCCATCACTGGTTTCCTTTTTACAATTTCTTCACTTACATTCATCTAATTTATGTTCTTTATTTTGCTCAGGCCAATTAGTTTTGTCTTTGTACAAAAATTCTGGACCAGTGCTCCATAGTTTATTGTTCAAAAACTCATTAACAGATATCGCTTTTGTTGCGCTATCTGCTATATTTAGCTTACCTGATAAAGAATTCCATTGGCTTATATCTGTTTGTGATCTGATATAGTTAACTCCTAATTGTGTCAAATCTTTAAAAAAATTTTGGTTGATTCATTTTTTGATAATATATGGAAAAGAAATTGTTGTTCCAAAAATACCCTTTGTATATATTCATATCTTGTTCTCTTTGTAAGATTTTGATGTATGTTTGACAGCTAAATTTTGGCTGCACTCTAATTCTATTTCTTGGTATAGTTACATTCAAAATTTTTTTTTTTATTTTAATGGTATCAATCTTTGTTTAAGATTTATAACACCAATGAACAATTATATTTCATTATTCTCTCCAATGAACCTTATATATATGCTACTGCAGCATATGCAATTTGTGAACCATCTGAAAAATAATGTAATTCTACCCTTTTATACTTTAAACAATTTGGATTGTATGGCCTAGGAACTTGAAAATCATCTAGCTTATTAACATCACTTAGCCATTTTATGTAACTTTTTTTTATATCTAATGGAATTTCATCATCCCAGTTTAAAACTTTTCTATTCGCATAAATTTTTGAAATAGTTTTTTTGGCTACTAGTAGTAACTGACTAATTAAAACCCAGTGGAATCGTAATATGGAAAAAAATATGCAACTTGAGTAATGCCTTCCTTTTTGTCCAAATTTTTATTTTGTATCATCTAATCTAACCCTTAAGCTTTCAAATGTTAAATCTATTTCTGGGTCCCAACTTAAGCCTAATACTTTTTGTGAAGGCACATTTATCTAAAAAGGAATACAAAGTTAATTTCTTTAAAAAAAATTTTCCTTTACTATATAAAAAGTCTTGTTTATCAATATTTTCTAAAAATTTATTTGAATTACTAGCTACTTGATGCAGATTAAAACCAACTAAATTTTTTAAAATTTCTTTAACTTCTTTTTAATAGATTGCTGACAACTCATTTTCTGATTTCACAGACTTTAAACAATCATCTACATAGAAATTTCTAAGTATTGTATCTTTGGCTAAATTACTGAATTTTTCTGCTTCAATTACATTTGTAGTTTGCTTCAAGACATAATTTGCAATTGAAGGTGAGCTCACACTTCCAAATATATGAACTTTAACCCTGTATTCTTCTGGAGTTTTATCTAAATTACTATTTGGGAACCATAAGAAGCGCTGATAATCTTTATCCTTGTCAAGTACCTGTATTTGATAAAACATCTTCTCTATATCTGCTATGAAAGCATATTTCTCTTTTCTGAACCTTAAAAGGATGCCTTGTAGGTTAGAAATATAGTCTGGCCCTGTGAGTAAACTATTATTTAAAGAAATACCATTGTATGGTAAAGCTGCATTGAATACTACTCTCATTTTTTTTCTTTTGTGGATGATTTACACTATGGTGTGTTAAATAGAATCTGTCATTGTTTAATAATTCATGTTTCTCAATTTTTTCTGCAAAATTTAGTTTTAACATTTCATTTATGTTATCACTATACTGTATAAAATATTCTTTGTCTTTTAAAAATTTACTTTTTTAAATGAGAACATCTTGCTAATCTTTTGATTTTTGTTATAGGAAAATGCTGATCTTTCTTTTTAAAATGTAAACAACTTGAAATTTCTGTAATTGTTTCTTTGTAATGTATTTTTCAAACCTTATTTCTTTCCACTTTCAAAATCTTCTAACACTTTCACAGACTTGCCTCAGGATTCTTTTCAAGAAAAGAAAACTCTTCTTGAACAATATTTTTAAGTAAATATCATCTTGTTCTTGTATTTGGTGTTTTAAATGACACTTAAACTCATGAAGTGCTGGTATACCATCCTTGGTGTTCCGAACCCTTGTAAAAAGCCCATCCAAATGAAATACTTAAACTGCAAAGGTATGTTATAATGACCTTCTAAACTACTTTCTTAGGTTTTAAGCAATTTACTTTGATTCATTCCTATTAATATTCCAATTTTTGATTCTATGAAGTTGAAGGGCACATGATTTAAGTATTCTAATCCATTTATATCTTTGATAGATGGACTTATCCTTCCATTTTTAACAGGGCCATTTTCTTTACAATATATATATTTATGGTTTCGATTTTTCCTCATCTCAATATCATAGATTTCTAGATTATTTAAAATGTATGTTTTTATTTTTTATGTTGTCCATACTAATAGTAAGTAATATCTATATCTTTCTGAGGTTTCATATATGACATACCTAGTTCTCTCTGGGCAGCTAATTTAAGTCCATAAAAAACTGCTGAGAATATGTTAATCTAGACCCATGTATGTTTATCACTTTACTTTCCTTTAAGGCTTTAAATTTTAACTGGCACTAGCAGGATAAAGTAGCTTTTTTATTTACTTACTTTGTCTGAAAGGTTTTTGTTTCATTACTTCCTGATTCTTTTGACTCTAAGCCCTTTTTATCTTTATACTATTAAATTCACAGTGAGTGCTGCTGGTGAGATATTTGAACCATCTTGCTCTTTCTTTGTTAAATTGGTACTATCTTTTTCTCTATGCAGGATTGTTAAATGTTGCTTATTACATTTTTCACATTTTTCTGGTCTTTTACAATTACTACTAAAATGAATTTGGATCTGAAGGCAACCTTAAAGCATATTTATTGTCTTTAAATGAACTTTTGTTATGTTTCATCTTTGGCTTTGGTTTTTTAGAATTTTCATTTAATTATACGTAATGAATTGTCCTTTTGTTTACAAAAATTGCAAAAACTGCGAATTTATTATTATTAATTATTAAACTCACTATTATTACTACTACTACTAACTACTATTATTACTATTACCATAATTCTTTTTTTATTGTCATTATTATTATTCCATTTTATTATTATTATTTTAATTATTATTATTAATTAAAAATTATTATTATTATTATTGTTATTTTCTATTTTCTATGGTTCATTATTATTTTTCTTTTGTATAAGGTGACTTACCTTTTTTCACTTTGGTAATTTGGGCTTGTTTGGGTATTTGTACCAATGCCAAGTTCTCCAAATAGAGAGGTGTATTCATGATCCTTGCTTCTTTTTTCAACAAACTTTGTAAATGTACTAAAAGTTTACCTTTTTATTTTCTTCATACATACTATCAACTTTATATCTCTCACTTATCAACGACTTGCTTGTAGGAAGTTTTTTAACTATTCTATAAATAGCACCAGTAGAATTCAATTCATTCAATGGAGTAATATTTTCCATTGCATTATTGATAGAGTCTAAAAACAAAGAAAAATCTGCCATAGCTTAACTATCTTCATTCTTAATTTCATTCCAGTTTTCTAACTTTTCCAAATTTGTATTTGCAATAACTTGTTCATTTCCATACTGTTTCTCGAGTTTTTCTACTGCCTTTTTATAACTTATATTTTCATCCAAATGCATACAACTTCTTACTATATTTTCTGCTTTACCTTCTGTATACTTAATTAAATAGGAAAGCTTGTTCATTTCATTTTCACATTTTCCTTCTATATTGGTTTTAAAAACTAGCATAAAATCTTTAAATTTAGTCGGATCTTTTCCAGTAAATATTTCAGGTTCACATGTTGGAAGAGGATTATAATAAGGCCTACTCACTTCTAAAAACTTTTTGTTTTAAAATTTCTAAACTAATTTAGACTCTTGATTATTATTTTCACCTATACTTTTTTATTTTAAGTTTGGTGTTAAATTTAATTTTTAATCCTCAGTTTTTTAAAAACGGAGGTACGCTATAACTGAAAATTTGGATTTTCTTAAAATTTTTTCTTCGATTTTTATTAAACTTTGTTCCAAATTTTTTATATGACTTCTGTGTTGGTACAAATCCAAACTTTCTAGTTCCCTTTTTTTTTGCCAAGTATTGTTCATATATCTAGCTCTTAATTTTATTTTTTACTTTTTTCTAGTCTCAAGTAACACAAGAGATTGGGGCTATCGAACTTTGAATTGGCTTATATCTTACTTTAACTACTTTACTTGAAATTTACTACACTATTCTTGGTGGCATAATTCCTTGGCTCTATTTACTCATATATTTTGAATATCCTTTTTAATTCATAAATATGGCTTTAGTTTTAATGTAAGCCACTGCTGTATTTTATCTACCTCTACAGGTTCTGTAATTAATTCACTACAAGTATTTTTTAAGGATTCTACTTTTACCTTTTACTTTTACCACATTCACACCAACTATATTAATACCTATAAAAATAACTATTACCTTCTAATTACTGATGTTTTTGGATTTCAGAATGGCTGAGATTAGGGTGGTTGGCTTTGATATTACTTGATTGTAGGACTGCTGCTTTATTAATAAAGTTGCTTGAAGATGGCTCTAATCATATAGCTGACAAATTCCTTAATTAAATTTCTTCTTTTGAATTCTTAGCTTTGTAGAGTTTTTCTTGGATGTTCTAAATTTTCTTCTGGCTTCTTTATTCATATATTAGATTGAAGAATTCAATTGCTAGTTATTCCACCTTAATAGTTTCTTCTTTGTGAAATTAATAAGCTCTTGAAATAGATGGTACTAAGTGTTTCTTCATATATCTTCCTAGTGTTGATTGAAGCTCAATTCTGTACTTTGCCTTTATTTTCTCTGTTTACTTTGGCAAGTTGGCAGTTTGTAGCTTCAATAGCTTGTTTGATTTTCTGCAATAGCTTATATTTGCTTGCAGTATCTTCTAATTACTTGGTTTTTCTTAATATTGGGCTTTCTTTAGCCTTTATTCTATTTGCAAGCCCTTAATGTTGCCCCACCTTCTATTCTGATTTCCTCAGCAATTTTCTCTGGATTGCAAATCAATTTTTGCTTTTTCTACATATCTAATATTTTGGTAATTTTTTTTGTAAACCATAGACGTTGATGTTCACATAGTAATGAATTTCTTGAAAGTTCTTTAATTTTTCCTTTTTTTTATTTTCCTTATATTTTAATGTAAAGATGACATCTCTGTATATTATATATATAGATATGAGACATATAACATATAATATTATATATATATATATATATATTATATATATATATATTATATATAATATATATATTATATATATATATATTATATATATTATAATATATATATATCAAGGTGACTCCTACACTTCGGGCTGCCTCGGGCTTAGCATGAATTATCAATTATAGAAAAAAACGATCGATCTTCTTAAACAAATTTTCCATAATTTTACGATAAAATTTAAATTCTTTTTAATTTTGCTAAATTCCCATAATTAACAAATTTTTGCTAATACATATAAAAGATATTTAAATTTAAAACAAAAAGTGTAAAAGAAATCAATCGCCATTGAAATAATGGCTATTTTTTCAAATCAAATTTAAAGGCGACAGTTCGGGTGGCTTTCCAAAATAAGCGAAGAAAAATTTTAAGGACAGTAATAACAAACTAACCACATTCGTGAATTAAATTTTTTTTTACAAATTGTTTTTTTTTTTTTTTTCCCAATCCCTCGAAAAAGTAAATACCCTTAAAACGGAAGTAATACAAGAAATACCTTTGGTTACACAACTTCCAAATCCAAATCAATCACCATCTCGCATCCTTCTTTGATTATTTCACCAGTAATTTCATATATACCTGCTCAAATTTACCATTCTTTAACTTCCTCACTCTAACCATTTACCTCCTCCTTACTAATGAACCCTCCATCCCCAAAATACCTATTCCTTCTTGCAATATCAAACCCACACAACATTCACTATCACTCTCTTCATTCTGCCAATGTTATCAATTCTCGAAGTGTTTTCCCTCCACAACCTCCCCTCACAATTCGATTTTCATCAGTTACGAAAGACCAATCCCTATTCATTATTACTATTGGCAGATGCCCCTTATTTCCTTATATGTTATATATATCATATTTATATATATTATATATATATATATTATATATAATATATATTATTATTATATATATAATATATATTATATATAATATAATATATATATATATATATATAATATTATATAATATAATATATATATATATAATATATATATATATAATATATATATATATATATATATATATATATATTATATATATAGTATTATATATAAAAAGGATTTTTTTAAGCTGACCGGAGGTGGTCAATTTTGGTCCTAATCCGAGGTGGTCAATTGTCTATCACATTCAAAGAAAGTCGAACAAAATGTAACGGACTGAAAAGTAAAGGAGGAAATAATAATGGAAGCTATTCGGTGCGTTACATGAAAGAAAAGTAACGAGTTCGGTTACTCGTTACTAAAAACTAGTTTCCGGTAGTAAACGGAGTAACTGGATCGTGCCCACCCTCTATATATATATTTATATATATATATATATATATATATAATATATATATATATTATTATATTATAATAATTATATATTATATATATATATGTTTTATATATATATATATATTACGTATTATATATATATATATATCTATATATATATATATATATTATATAATAGTATATATATAATTTAAATATTATATATATAGTATATAATATTATATATATAGTATTATTATATAATATATATATATATATATATATATATATATATATATAATATATATATTATATATATATATATATATAATATTATATTATATATTTATATATATATATATAGTATATATATAATTATATATATAATATATATACTATATATATATATATATATATATATATATTATATATATATATATATATATAGTATATATATATATATATTAGTATATAATAAATATATAATTATATATTATATATAATATATATATATATATATATATATATATATATATATATTATATATATAGTATATATTATAATAATTATATTAATGAATCTGCATACAATAATGAATAGGGATGGTGCTGTTTTTGTAACTGATGAATGAATGTGAGGAGAGTGTGGGGAAGTGGGAACACTTCGAATAATCTGAATCACATTGGCAGTAATGAAGAGGTGATAGTAAATGCGTGTGGGTTTGATGGTGCAAGAAGGAATAGATATTTTGGGGATGAGGTCCATTAGTAAGGAGGAGGTATGGGTAGAGTGAGAAGGTTGAGAATTGGTAAATCTGCAGGTATAGATGTAATTACTGGGTGAAATGATCAAGAACGGAGGTGAGATAGTGATTGAATGGATTTGAAAGCTGAGTAACAAAGCGTTTATGGAAGGTATAGTTCCAAGCGATTAAAGAAGAGCAGTAATTAAAGTGTAATGGGGAAATAAGGGAAGTGTAAAAATAATAGGGAATTAAGTTTATTGAGTGTTGTAGGGAAGATATAAATGTTGGTATTTTGGTCGAAAAGAGTGCTTTGAGTGACTGAGGGACTGAATGGTGAAGAACAAGGTGCGTTTTAGAAGTGGTAGATAAATGTGTTTGATCAAAAAATCTTTACATTGAACAAAGCGATTGAAGAAAATGAGAGAGAAGAAGAACAAATTGTATTTAGGTTTTATGGATTTGCAACAGGCTATGATAGGATTAACAGGGAAGATCTGTGGCAAGAGTTAGTGACATATGGTGTTGGTGGTAGACTTCTAAATGGAATCAAAAGTATGTATGACGATAGTGAAGCGTGTGTGTAGAATAATGGAGTTGAAAAATGTGATTGGTTAAATATTAAAAGCGGAGTGAGGCAGGGATGTGTTTTATGTCTCCCTTGGTTATTCAATTTGTATATGGGACGGGTCATTGAAAGAAATTGGGAGGTGGGGGTGGGCAGGAGTTGGGTGTTAGAATGATGAAAAAAATGGAAGTGAGTGGAGGGTGCCCTATATTAATTAATGGCCGTGCCGGTTTATATGGATTTGGTTTTTGTTGTGGTGTGGCGAATCTAAAGAGAGTTTGAGAGGATTGGTAGAGGGATTTTTTCCAGGGTGTGTAAAGGAAGGGGTTTGAAAGTACGTAGACAAAGAGTAAGGTTATGTTGTGAGTGAGGACAGTCCCGGTGTTGGAATGTTGTGCTAGAATTTGAAATGAAGGCAGCTGGGAACAGAAGTTATTTTAAGTTTTATAATATTTAATAGGATAATATGTTGGATCTGAAAGGGACGAATGGAAAGCAAGAGTGTAGTACGAAAGTTTGTGAATGGCAGGAAGGTGGCTGGTGCAATTAAATCTTTGGGTGGATTGTAAAGGGACTAAGTCTTGAGTGGCGCTAGGGTCTTAACATGAGGGTATGTGTTGTTACCCTGTGTTAATGTATAGTGAAACTATGGGTTCCTGTGGAAAGAAGGTATAGATCTAAAGTACACTGTGTTCAGATGGACAATCTTAGGGGCGTTTTAGGTGTGAGAAGAAGTGATAATATGAGGAATGAAAGCATTAGGGAGTGGTGTGGTGTGGTGTGAAGAAAGGAGTAAATTGTAAGAGAATGAATGAAAGTACATATTGAGATGGTTTGGTATGTGGAAAGGATGGATGATAGTCCGGCGGTTGGTTAGAAAGTGTAATAGTGGTGAGTGTGTTGGGAAATCCGACTGGCTGGTGAAGACCGAAGAAAAAGGGATGATCGAGTCCGTAATAGCGAGGAAAAATGCCTGAAGGTGAGGAAATCGTGGTATTGGGCAGAGGTGAAGTGGAGAACAAGATGCATAATAGGAGATGAATGGCGGGGAGTTTGGTGTGAGTTGGAATGGTTGGAAGACCACCTGGTCCAAGGGATGAACCTCTACATTGATCGAGATGCCACAGTGAAAGGTTTCGTCCGCGTACCGACAGATAAAAAAGCTCTAGGATTGGATTTTCTGACTGCGACGGAGTTCTCAAAATTTTAAGAAGGTATATGTTCCAGTGCATGCCTACGCACTCTTACCTCTCAAATCGGGGAGAGAAGGTGGGTGATTATATATATATAATATTATATATATATAATATATAATATATAATATATAATAATATATATATTATATAATAGTATATATTATATATATTATTATATATATATATATATATATATATTTATATTATTAATATTATATTATATATATATAATATATAATACATATTTATATATATATATATAGTATATATATATTATATATATTATATTAGTATATATATTATATACTAATATATATATATATATATAATATAATATATATATATATAACTATACTTATGTATATATATATATACTATATTACGTATATATTATATACATTATATAGTAGTGTTATATAGTTATGGTGAAATTTCTCTTTTGCATTTTTGGGTACCAATGGATGCTATTAGTGCTTACTTCTAGACACTCCAACCAATAGGGGTTTGACAGGAAAGGCAGACTGCAAATTTGTGCCATGTTTGAATATGACGTGTAAAAAATCAGAAGGATCACAATAATTATTGTTCGGAAAACTTTAAAATTATTTTCGAAATTAAAAAATTGGTAATAATTTTTTTACTAAACACGTATTTTAAAAGTGCTAAAATTTCATTTTGCAATTTTTATAAATTCAAGCGGTAGAAATTAAAGCAATT
>JABUQX010121135.1:0-2500 GCA_015478945.1 Trachelipus rathkii
GGAGAGAGATATATATATATAATTTATTATTATATATAGATATATTATATATATATCATTATTATAATTATTTATATATATAATCAGAATTATGAATGACATGCGAATTTATTTTCACGTGTAATGCATATAGTTGGCACTGTTTTATTTTGGTCCTTAATGATTTTTAATTACTTATGCGAAGAGAAGCAGTAGCTATTTATAATTAAGACATTTAAAGTGTTTCATGGCTATGGTTCTTCAATCTAGGACTATCTTACATCCTAAAAACCACTTTCGTCAAATTTGACACTTTTAACAGAAAAAGGTTTAAAAAGGATTGTTAATATTTACCATTATTAAGGGCAAGTTGTATTTTCATTCTCATTTTTACCCCTAATTAAAATATTGCATTATTAAGCATTTTCTTTCTAATTATTTGTTTTCCTCTCTGTGCAAACGTTAGCTCGGATCATTATTGTGTGGGTAAGTTACATAATTAGAGCTGAACAAATTCACTCAATTTTTCTTCATTTATTATTCACTATTCGAAAGGGTAACATGACCTTGTGCCCTTTTATTTCATTGCAATATAAACCCACCAATATAATAATCTTTAACTTTTTCTTCATATTTTTAGTTCATCATGAATGGTTAATGAAAGGGGAAAGGAGTTATTTGCTTTCTTCCTTACATGGTTTTAAAGGTTCAAAAACAATAGCAATGACAATCTCCTGGACGAAGTAAAACCAACCATTAATCATGTGTAAGGTTAATGAAAATATAACTTTGCATTGTACCTTAGTACTTAATGGTTCTTCCCTTTTACCTTTTTACAGCTCACAGAAGCAAAGGGTATCTCTAGTATAATTTTGAATTTATACTAGAACTATTTCAGGCAGGTTCTATAGGAACTATTTCTCTTCTTTACACTGCAAAAACCAGTCTACACCCCTAAACACTTCTTCATTTTTAAATTATTAAATATAAATCAAACAGATTACTGCCTTAGAAATGCGTAGAGGAGTCGCATTTAACTCTTCTTCTCATTCCCCCTTGGCACTGACTGGTTTATACTATCGCTATTATAACAGAAACTGGTCTTCTGAAATCTCTAATTTCACACCTCGTCTTTCGAAGAGAGGTCATGTTTCTTAACATCCAGCAAAATTTCATTAAATATCTGTCCCTCTGTTCTCCGACACTTAAATTAGTCCATCAGGCCCATTATAACATATACTCTATTGGTAAAGTCTCTAAAGAGTTTTTCTTCCTATTTCCAAAACTCTTTTTTTTTTATTTTTCAAAATTTCAAGCACAGTATGTGGGAAAGTCTGTCTTTAGTTTAAACTTAAATTTGTTGTTCCCAAAGTTTGGTTGATTTCATTTAGGCTTCGATAGTTTCATTCATAAAAAGTCACAAACGTACAACTGGTCTTATATAAATGCAAAAAACTCTAAATGCAAATCCTCTTTTTAATTAAAAAATAAAATTGGAATGAAAATTTGAAGTGTGAATTTTGAAGCTTTCCTATTTCCTTCCCATCCATTCAGAAATTAAAACTTTTTTGTTTTTAAAAGTTTTTTTGAAAGTGAATATATATATATATATATATATATATATATATATATATATATATATATTTATTTAATATATATATTAATTTTATATACTATATTTATATATATATATATATATAATATTTATATATATTATAAAGAATAGCCATATTATATGGTTTTATATTATATATAGGTGCCGCGCTGGCGTTTGTGTTGTATAGTATATATAATATATATATATATATATAGTATATGATAATATTATATATATATTATGTATATATATATATATATATATATATATATATATTATATATTATGAAGCCTCTCGTGAATGTCAAGAAATAAATTTGTAAATTCTTGGCCAGAAGCCAATTGGAGCTCTTTGGAGGGAAAAAAAGGTAGATTGATGCTTAAATCAAAGAATCACATGCATTCATTTCCTCTAATTCTCCTTTCCAGACATAATAATAATAATAATAATAATAATAATAATAATAATAATAATAATAATAATAATAATAATAATAATAATAATAATAATAATAATAATTAATAATAATAATAATAATAATAATAATAATAATAATAATAATAATAATAATAATAATAATAATAATAATAATAATAATAATAATATAATAATAATTATAATCATTATTATTAAATTATTATTATTTTTATATTATTATTATTATTTACTATTATTAATTATTTATATTATTATTATATTAAGTATTATTATTATATTATTATTGGGGAATTTTCTTATTATTCAATATTATTAGTTTTTATTTTTATTATATTCTTTATTTTTATTGTTATTTTATTTTTAAATTTTATTTTTATTTTTATTTAAATTATTAATATTATTTTGATTAATTATTTTTTATTATATTATATTATTATTATTGATATTATATTATTATTATTATTATTCTTATTATATTATATTTTA
>JABUQX010121135.1:7500-15721 GCA_015478945.1 Trachelipus rathkii
CAAATAGTTCGGCAACAAAGAAATATAAACGTCAAATTAGAGCACATAATCTGTTAATTTTTCGGACACTAATAAGTAAATATTTAATAATTCATAATACGAGAGTCATAAATTTAGAGACAAAATCGAGTAGACACCAAACAACTTGTAGTACAAAATATGGGCAGTTACTTACTAATTATTCCCAACATGTCATACTTAACACCTTTAATCATTCCCGAATAGTGTGATACTTAGTTCCAACTCCAGACAAGGTTACACTTAGTTCCAACTTTAGTTTCTAGGCAGGCAGGAGAGTACCGGTTTATGGACTGCTGTTTCCAATTTCGTTTTAACTCGACATCTGACGCACTAATTTATCATCTTTTTCCTTTACAAGCCAATCATAGTTATCACTTGAGTAATTTAGGTTACCTAGTCTCTAGGCCCAATCTCCAAGTTCAGTCCCAGGGTTAATCCCTATAAATAATAAATATTTGTTAACAACAATTCATATTAAAATTTATAATAATAATAATAAATCTATTAATTTATTTCCTTACCGTATACTTCTACGGGATCTTTTCCTTTTCCTTGGCTTCCTCCTTTCATTCCTGCGTCCTGAGTAACGAAACAGTCCAATTCCTTGAGATGTGTTATACAATCTAACTTTTTTATACCGACCTTCCCAGTTCTTACCTCAGAATATAATTTAGGTGGTTCTCTAATTCCCAACATTCCTCCCTCTCTCAAGTTTGGAAACCCAAACTTAAAAGAAGGAAGGAACAAACATAAAAAAAGACAAAAAAAAAAAAACAGACGATACATTACTACCTATACTTACTAGTCCTGCTTTTCTTTTACTTTCGGCTCCTTTTTATTAAGTTGCTCCCGTCTCCAGTTCCTTTGTTTTTCTTCACTTTCTACGTTCCTTGCCCATCTTCCTCTTTGCGGGCAGTTTGCCCCAAAATGTGTTGTGGCCCGACAGACCACACACTTTTTTATAAACCCCCATTGGTTTAAGGGATTCCGCTTCTTTCCTTCTTCCATCTGCGCGAATTCAAGGGTATCGGCCCACACACTACGGAAGCCACCAGTTCTTTATCACGCTTGCTCCATGTTTCAAAGTCAACTAAAAATTGATTTATTGATTCAGATTTATCGATGGAAAATGACAAGCCATAACCTAGAAGTATTTTCTCGTCAGGTTTTAGTATATAGTTTGATAGGTTGATAATTTTCTGCGTGTTTGAATTTTTAACACGCAGTTACAATTCCTAAAACCTGACGAGAAAATACTTCTAGGTTATGGCTTGTCATTTTCCATCGATAAATCTGAATCAATAAATCAATTTTTAGTTGACTTTGAAACATGGAGCAAGCGGGATAAAGAACAATCATGCAATAATAGTTTACTTAAAGGTTTGATATTGTCATCTACACTTCAAAATACAAATTTTCGTAAATTTCCTATGAAGTTCTACACAGCCTTAAATTCTCTTACCAATAACAAGGAAATTGTCATAACACGGTCAGATAAGGGAAATAATATTGTCATATTAAACTACGCAGATTATAATAGTAAATGCAATGCACTCTTAGCAGATGTTGATACCTACGAGAAACTAACGAAAGACCCTTTGAAAATCTCACAATACGAATTTAACAAGTCTTTAAAACAAATTTGCAAGGATTACCCACATATTTATAGTAACACAAAATCATATATGCCCCAACTTTCTCAGTTTTACGGCTTACCAAAAGTTCACAAGCAAAATAATCCCCTACGTCCAATAATTTCAAATACTAATAGTACTACCTATAAATTGTCAAAATGGTTGGCAGAACAATTAAAACCACTTATGAGCAATATATCAACTTCTCATATCACTAACACTACGGATTTCATCGAAAAAATCAAAAATATCAACCCACAGGCATTTCATTTTGTAAGTTTTGATGCAGTTTCATTGTTTACGTCCGTACCAGTTCCATTAGCATTGTCCCTTCTAGAACACCATTTACAAGTTTCTCAGTGTACTGTTGCATATCCATTTGCCCTGATAAAACAACTTATTAACCTAACTTTGGATCATAACTTTTTTCATTATAATACCAACTATTTCAAACAGAAGCAAGGTCTAAGTATGGGTGCGCCGCTCTCCCCGATTATTAGCAATCTGTTTATGGAGCTGGTGGAGAAATATCATTTTTCCCCCATCCGTTGTTCACAAATCTTCACTGGTTCAGATACGTCGACGACGTATTCAGTGCAATTCCTCTTCAAAAAAAAAACACAGGATATTCTGAAGTTTATTAACTCATATAATAACAACCTACAATTTACTATAGAAATTCCTAACGATAAGTCGTTGCCTTTTTTGGACACTAAGATAGAATGGTCTTCTAATGGCAATTTAATCTTTTCAATATACAGAAAACCGACGGCAAATATTAATTACATACATTGGTATTTTCATCTCGTCAATACAAAAATTGGTACCCTCTCTGCATTATTTTTACGAGCACTACGGATTTGCTCCCCTTCAACATTGCAAGATGAATTGAGTTTTCTTTTTACAACTTTTAAAACTTTACAATATCCTTCATATATAATTAATAAAACATTGAAGAAAGCAAAAGAGAAATTTTACCATACCCATAACCCAGCACCTCAAGAGGAAAAAATCACCTATTTGTCAGTTCCGTATCCCATTCCTGAGTTCATCAAGAAAATTATACCGAATACCATAGTTACTACCCCATCAAATACACTACCTCTTAAAAAAGTTTTGAAACCAAATAAATTTAGAAATGCCACCAATAAACAATGCGTATATAAGATCCCGTGTCATGACTGTGCAAGTATATATATATATATATATATATATATATATATATATATATATATATATATATATATATATATATATATATATATATATATATATATATATATATATATATATATAGGTGAAACGGTGGATTTAAATAGACGTAATAGTCAGCACAGACACGATTTAATTTCCGACGAAAAAAATTCAGCTCTTACCCATCATAGGAGAAGTTTAAACCATAAAATAAATATCGACAACATGAAACCTGTAATTTTTGTATCAGACAATAACAAAAGGAAACTAATTGAATCCTATTGCATAAGAAATAGTAATAATTATAACAAAATGGCAGGAGAAGTAAACATAGATGTAGCACAGAATTTAATAATGAGGGATACAAGATTTTACAAAAAGATCGATAATAAACTAAATAAACAACAACCATCCAGTCAATAAATATATCATCTTTGGAGTCACATCAACGTAGAAGTCTTCGTTTTGTTTGAAGCTCACCTGAAGAGGCCGTGCTATACAAAATATCAAGATTGAAATTTTAAAGAAATTTATAGAAATACTATAAATATGTGTGTGAATAGTTTTTATGTTATGTTAAAACAATAAAGTTTAAATTTTAAGAAAGTGTGTAATTATACAAGGGCATTTATCAGATAAATATATGAATTGTAGAGTTGGAAATCTATTTTATGCCAAATATATATATATATATATATATATATATATATATATATATATATATATATATATATATATATATATATATATAATATATATATATATATATATATATATATATATATATATATATATATATATGCAATTTATGTTCTTATTTTACGTAAATTTTTTTTTTTGACAAATTCATTAAATTTTTTTTATATTTTTTTTTTTCATATCCCACTTTTTTTCAATATATTTTATATTGTTATATATATATATATATATATATATATATATATATATATATATATATATATATATATATATATATATATATATATATATATATATATATATATATATATATATATATATATATTTGTACGCATTATATAAGAATAAAACTAACACTTTGCTATATATGCAATTATGTTCCTATTTTAGGTATACTTTTTTTTGGACAAATTCATTAAATTTTTTTTATATTTATTTTTAAATTATTTCAAATTTAAATATATTAAACGATTATTAATCTCTTTTCATATATTTGCTGAATATTATAAAATAATATCACATCTTTCTCTATTAAATTATGGAGACATAACATATCAATCTGTAAACAAACACGCAGCTGCACACACAACAACACCGACACCCACGCTAAACATTCACACACGCACCTATACACACACAGATACTTATATATGCATATTCTATTAATATGTATACAATTTCTTTTTAACATTGGAGTGAGTATATAAATTTATATGTATGAGCAAACAAGATCAGTATAATTTGTATTCAAAATAAACATCAATTTAAATATATTTAGACGTTAAATTTTTGCTGTGTTTACTTTTCTTATGCATCAGAAAGGAGAGATACTCGCTTCTGTAGACTTATGAGAGTAACTCACTCGTTTCTGTAGACTTGAAAGAGGAATTCAAGCTTTTCTGTAGACTTGAGAGAGAGGAATTCAAGAATTTCTGTAGACTTGAGAGAGGAGCTCATTCGCTTCTGTAGACTTGAGAGAGTTACTCTTGATTCGAGAGTAAACAAAGAATTCGAGATAAATTTGGTCTCTTTAAGTCACACTATCTAGAATTATGTCAAACTCAATTTTGGAATTCTTAAAGAAACTCTTTTTATTTTATTTTAAGCTTATTTCTATTTTTATGTTTATTTTTAATTATTTTTTTTTTTTTTTCATTTATATATTCTATTTTTCTCTTAATGGTTTTATTTTTTTATTTTTTTTTTATTTTACTTATATATATATATATATATATATATATATATATATATATATATATATATATATATATATATATATATATATATATATATAAAAACATATATATAATATGCTCTTCATATATATATC
Organism: Trachelipus rathkii; assembly: GCA_015478945.1. Classification (NCBI taxonomy): domain Eukaryota; kingdom Metazoa; phylum Arthropoda; class Malacostraca; order Isopoda; family Trachelipodidae; genus Trachelipus; species Trachelipus rathkii. The sequence continues at coordinate 12,379 of JABUQX010121135.1, forward strand.
TGTATCCTGCTTCTGCTATATATATATAAACTACCTTTTAACGTGCTTTATCCCCTTTGCAGGGGTAACACGGGGGGACCACAGGAAATCGAACTTTAAGGCCGGCTATCCCAAACCAGCGCCACCAACGTGTTCTCAGTCGAGTTTTAATTCTTGCCCCCAGGTAGATAAAACTCCAACTGCTACGCGGAGGATTTGAACCAGCGTCTCTCGTATGAGAAAGGCGGCGACTCAACCTCCTGCGCCACGACGGGCGTTCTATTATGTATATATATATATATATATATATATATATATATATATATATATATATATATATATATATATATATATATATATATATATATATATATATAAATATATATATATATATATATATATATATATATATATATATATGTATGTATGCATATATGAAATATTTATATGTATATGTAATAATAATAATATGTAATATTTATAATATGTTTATATAATATGTAACAATAATATATATATATGTATATATATGTAATAATAAATGTAATATGTAATAATAATGTAATATATAATATAATGTATATATATATATGTAATATCTATATGTGAGAAGTCACCATAATATCTAATGTGTATTTCAATAAAAATATGTATCTGTAATAATATTATATATTCTCTGACATAATATTACAATGTAGCCATAATGTAAGATTATATAACCATTTAAAATAATATATAATATGTAATAATAATAATAATAATAATAATAATAATAATAATAATAATAATAATAATAATAATAATAATAATAATAATAATAATAATAATAATAATATGCATATATATATATATTGCTACTGCTGCTATATATATATATATATTTATATATATATATATATATATAAATATTTTATTTTATTTAAAACTTTTATTTTGATTCTATAATATTTCTATACAATTTCATTTTATTATGAAATTTTTCTTTAACTTTAACCAATTTCGTTTTATTTATTATGTTTTAGTATATTTTTAATTTCATTTTACTAATTTTGTTTATTTGAATCAATTTCTTATTATTTTTGATGTTTTTTTTTTTTTTTTTTTTTTTTTTTTATAACAATTAAATTTTTTTAATTTTTTTTTATTATTGTTTTTTATTTTATCTTACTAATTTTTCGTATTTGGACCAATATTTATCTAGGTTTAGTGTTTTTTGATTTTGTTTTTTAATTTCTTTTACCCAATTTTATATTATTTTAGGGGTTTTAATTTATTTTTATTTTCATTTTGCTTATTTTTCATAATATTTATATTCAATTTCATTTTACCTTTGGTGGATTTTATATTTTTTTTTAATTTTTCTAATCAATTTAATTTTTATTTTTGATTTAATTTATTTTTATTTTGCTTATTTTGCATATTTGTGACCAATTTCATTTTATTTTTAATATATTTTATTTTTACTTTTATTTTTATTTTTATTTTTTATTTTTTGCCCATTTTTTTCATTTTGAATGAATTCTTTCATTTTAAATTTCATTTTCACTTTTTTTGTTACTAATTTGCTTTTGTTTCCTTTTATATTTTATTTTATTCTATTTTTTTCCATTTGGTATCTTATGAACGATTTCCTTTCATTATATATATATATTTATATATATATATATAAATATATATATATATATATAACTCTTTCTTATAAAAATATATATATATATATATATATATATATATATATATATATATATATATATATATATATATATATATATATATATATATAAATATATATATAAATATATATATATATAATATATATATATATATATATATATATATATATGCCTTTATATATAGTATGTATATAATATGTAATGTGTATGCATGTATGTAAAGTAGCTAATAATGTATGTATGTATATATAAGGTTATAAAAATATGTAATATTTATTATATGTAATAATAATAATAATATGTATATGTATGGAAATATATATATATAATAATAATAACAATAATAATATGTAATAATAATAATATAATAATAATAATATAATAATAATAATAATAATAATATATATATATATAATAATAATAATATATGTATATAATAATAATAATAATAATAATATGTTTATAATAATAATGTACGTAATAATAATAATAATAATATAATAATCAATAGCAATAATAATAATAATAATAATAATAATAATAATAATAATAATAATAATAATAATAATAATAATAATAATAATAATAATAATAATATATAATAATATATCAAGCAAAGGGCTAGCAAACCGATTCTTAATTTTTCTGCTTGCAGAACTCCTGGACAAGTATTGAAATCTGTTCGCCTAGAAACACGATCTTCTGGAGAGCTCTGGGAGAACGAGTTTCGATGCAATATGGTTGAAAATGATAGTTCCACTGAAAGGGTGTAAATCATACCTCACTATAACTCAAAAAAGGAGTGGCAGCGGAAACTATTGCGCAGGTGTTTTCATATAGTGTTCTAGGATCAAGAGTTTCGGGGCCAGAAGGAAGGAAATGGTGGTCCGACTGACAGGGACGTTATTTATCAGGAAAATAAATAACACATATAATATATATGTAATAATAATATATAATATAATAACAATATGTATATATATATATGTAATAATAATATAATATAATAATAATATATAATATATGTATATATATAATAATATATATAATATATATATATATATAATAATATATATGTATATTAATGGATATAATAATAATAATAATAATATATAATAATAATAATAATATAATATGTATAATAATATATATGTAATAAATAACTTGTATATAATACTATAATAATAATATATATGTATAAATAATAATACATAATAATAATAATAATAATAATAATAATATATAATAATAATAACATAGATATATAATATATATAATAACAATAATAATATATATGTATGTATGTACGTATGCATGTATGCAGTATGTATAATATGCATGCTATAACCAATATGTATATATGTAATATTAATATAATGTATATATAACATACATGTATATATTATATAATAATAATAATATATCAATAATAATAATATAATATATCTGTAATAATAATAATAATATAATATATGTATATATAATAATATATATATAATATGTAATATGTATATAATAATATATGTAATAATAATAATATGTATATATAATAATAATGTTTATAATAATAATATAATATAATATATATATAAATATATATATATATATATATATATATATATATGTATATATGATAATAATATGTAATAATAATAATAATAATAATAATAATAATAATAATAATAATAATA